>JAQQZR010000019.1:3099865-3113951 GCA_030068235.1 Notoglanidium macrostoma
CAAGATGCTGGGATTGGCTCCAGCTTCCCCGCCACCCAGACGGATAAAGCGCTATAGATAATGGATGGATGGATGTAATATCGGATTTTCATGTATTTACTTGATAATATGCCTCAGATTTGGAAATCTTGTTTTGTACGTTTTTTTGTCTGTACAGACTGATTTTGTACAGAAGCGTTGTTTATTAAAATGGTCACCAGTCACTACATTCTAGGCATAATAACTTTGATAAATGGTGGGTTGTGATTTCCACCACTGGAAAAGAAAAAAAAAAGAAAGAAACGAAAAATATAAAGAAAAATGTTTCGCATCTCCTGGCTACGATTAACAGAACCCATTTCGAGAACCATGGATTTAGACTACGACCGCACCAAGAAGCGTGCTATTTGGCGTATAGAATGCCTTCATTTCTAACATTTCTCCGGATAGCTCCAGCTTCAGAGGAATGCTTGGGCTGCTTGCCGCGCTGTGAGTCACGCAGCGAAATGCTAAAGAAGCTAGTCGGGTTTCTCTTAGAGCCGCTGCGGGCTCGTCCTGGCCTTGAGCCCAGGAATGCAGCCCACTACTCGGCACTAATGCCTCTTTTCAGTTCCAGAGCTCCTTGGCATTGAAGTTTGGATTTGTAATGGAGTCAGTCGGGAGCCAAAAGTCTGCCTGACCCCGATGGCACGGAGAACGGTTGAAGGAAAAAAAAGGGAAAAAAAGAGCCACCTTCTTTCATCGCCTATCAAATCTCCGGTTGCTGTTTTATTCCTGTGTTTTTCATTCCACTCCAGGCCTGCTTCACCTCCTGCCTCGACCCTGGAGCTTTCTGGGGGAAAAAGTGGCGACGTTGCCGAATCACAGCACGATCGATACTGCAATTTTCTGCCGGGTCAGTGGCTGACATGGAGAGAGAGAACGAGAGAGAGAGAGAGAGAGAGAGAGCGAGAGAGAGAGAGATGTAGGTAGTGAGAGGTTATTATAGCCCCAAACCACTGCTGGAGTCAGTCCAGGAGCTCAGACACAATACAGATCCCAGATCAGCTCACTGAGGGTTTTTTTTCATCATTCATCAAATTGTAACACTAATTTGTATTCACTTGGTGATTATTATTCAAAAGTACTGCGGTAAATGCTATTTTTAGCAGTTTGAAAACAAACCTTGACTGAGAGGCGTATAGGCCTGAAACCGTCCTCGTAAATCTCACAGAAATAAAAAACAACTCCTCATGGATAACGGCGTTGACGCCACATAAATGTTCAAATAGTTACAGTTGTGCTTGAAAGTTTGCGAACCCTTTAGAATTTTCTATATTTCCGCCTAAATATGACCTAAAACATTTTCACACAAGTCCTAAAAGTAGATAAAGAGAACCCAGTCAAACCAATGAGAGGAAAATATTATACTTATTTATTGAGGAAAATGATCCAATATTACATATTCGTGTACACGAACTTTCAAGCACAACTGTATATGAATAACTAGTTATCATATCCAGCAATGGTTTTTATCTATGGTCCAAATTTCTGGCACATGCGCCATTTCTGTAGCACCTCACCGCACAAATAAACGACATAGGAAGTAAAACGATCTTGAATAATCTTGTATTTCTTATTGTACGTTTACGTTAAACCTAATACGAATTTTTTAAACCTATTTCTTGACTGTGTTTGAAATTGTGTCCTATTGCCAGATAAGGTCGTTAATATAATCATGTTTTTCTAAAGAAAATCGATGCTTGGAAATGAGAAATAATGTCTAGATATGGGTTTATTAATTTGACGACTGCTTTGCTGTGTACTTTTCCTACAGTACAATAGATAGATTTGACTATATTCAGGATGTGTTTTCTTTGCCGCCCATTGCTTTTTGTTCCTCACGGGTCATATTTGCGTCTTCAGTTGAGTCGATTCCCTTTCTCGCTGCTAGAATCGGCGACGCCATGTACATCACTGAACCGAGTTACTTTAGCATCATGTCATTTCAAAGCCTGGAATGAAATCGAGCGCCAAACTCTCGACCCAGGTCACGGATGTTCTGTAACAGCCACTTTATCACTATTCTATCACAGCAACCTCATGGGATTTCATAACGTAATTGACTCACGTCAATACTGTATAAATTATTCATGCTAACTCTACGAAATTCAATCTAGTAGTTGAAAACTTACGGAATCTAAGTTGAATACAAGAGATGAAATCTTGTTTTGAACAGAACATTGGTGCAGCCAATCCAGAGAAACTAGCGAGGACGTTCAAGGTATCGTCACGCTGAGAGAAATTGACGTTTGGAGAAAATCGGCTGCGAAGTTTGACGAAATGAGTAACATCGATTCCATCTGCATTGGAGATACCAATGTTCCTCTTCTACTCTACCATTATCAAATTCACACTCAGCGCCTGCAGACGGTTTTCTGTTCTTCCGTTCTACGCTTACATATGGCGTGTACGTTTGCCAAGTGAGACCGACACCCGGGGGCACCTCGTCAAAATCGCATCATGGCGTTGGCTGCGTTTGTGTCCTACCTGCATCCTGCCAATTCTGTTTCATTACTCTAAACGCGCTGCGATTACAGCTTTCCGTTCCGCACTCAGGATCGATTTAATTATTTATTTATTTATCTTTACAAGATTGCCACTTCCTCTTCGTGACTCGCTGCGGCGGATTCGCTGCGAACTGATATTGCTTTAATCTGATGAATGCTGTTCGGTAGGCAGAGGGAATGGCTCGGCTGGTGAGTGGGAGACTGCAGTGGCGTAATTCATTAGGAAAACACCGGTGGAGATTGGAAACCCTTGCAGCCAGCCTTGGTCTGTCAGATGGTCGTGTCTGACTCTTGGACCTCCTTTCGTGGTCACAGTGGGTGTAAAGTCTCCATAAACGGCTCCACTGGCTCGTCCAAGAAAAAAAGCATTAAAGAAAAGCACTCCAGAAAGAAAGCGTGGAACATGAGCTAAGTGCCAAATCAGATGGCACAGTGCAGTACTTTCCAGACAATGAGAGTTCTCACACTTGAATCCGTACCCCGGATTGTTTCCGAGCCTATTTTCGGAGGAGGCTGGCATCATCCCAGGTTTGTTTCTCTTCCAAAATGCGAAACGGAAGCACAAAGGTATATGCCGCTTCTGTTGGACGTGCCAGATCGGATAGCTAGCCGCCTTTATTATTCTTGTTATTAATACCCACGGATATTGCTCTTGGAGGATTTCGAACCCATGAAGCGGGGCTTCTTGCAGTAACCACGCCTGTTCAAACACGCCGGTCGGTTTTTGCGCCAGATAAACATTAGCGGAGGAAATGCTTGCGCTATCATGCCTCGCGGTGATGCATAAAAGAAGTCAAGCGTTTGAACATTTCCGTGCGCAGACTTGTTAACACGTGTGTTGCGTAACTCTCAGGCAGGATTGGGTTGCATTAACTCTTACAGTGATTAACGTGTGCTCTGTACCGTTGGACTGATTTAACACATATTGTATGGCGGTTTGGTGAAATTTAGTCTTTTAGGCATTCCCGGTGTTCACCTTTTAAGCGTTCCTTCTTATATTTAGCTCGGGAACTAATAGGCGTCGCTAACATGGAGTAAACATCTCCCTCATCCGGAATGGTTGGCGTAAATATAAAGCCACACCTAATTTAAAGGCGAAATTGTAGAAGAAAAATAGACGTCCTGTGCTCATGTCTAGTTGTTTCATATTAGATTTGTTAAAATTTGAATAGCTAGATTGTTTAGGTGGTTCTAGGTTAACGTACTTAGAGAGAAATATGAGCGCAGCACATGCAGCATAACAATGTCATGTAATGCACGTAATAATAGTGTCTGGCGGATAAGTAGCGAAATTTGTTATTAGCGGTGACTTAAGAGTTATTGTTGTGTTAGCTTAAGCTGCTAGTTCTGTAATGAATTTGAAGCCTGCTAGATTTCTTATAAGCCGAGCTAAAAATATGGAGCCAAATTCGGTAAGTGGCGTCATCAATCAGGTCCCCGTGTTAGCTTAGCTTAGCTAAGCCGAACGCCGGAATTGTTTTGCAGATGATCATATAGCTTCTTGAGTTTCTTGAGAAGACAAGTCTTGTAGATTTCTTCAGATTGTAATGTTGTCTCGGCGGGTTTTCACCGCTGGCTTGTTCATTAGTTTCCTCAAAGCTGCTTTGTGACAATGCCTGTTGTCAGGAGCGCTATACAAATAAGAATGAAACTGAATTGAATTTGATTAGTTGTGTGTAGATAAGCATCATTGCAGGTGAATCTTAATCTCCAAGAGGGTGCTGAGGTTTATATATCCAGTGAGCGTAAACCCTCCTGCTTGAAACGGGACAAAGCTCTCCATCTGTCATCTGAAATTGCAATGCAGCCTGAGACTTCCTCTCCAAAACAGACTAAAAGCCCATACGTTGAGATGTGTTTTCGTTTCAACAAGAAGCCCGTTGCCCTATCCCTCATCCTTGCCCCTGTTTACAACACAGCCGTCTTCCTTTCGTCCGATTTGTTTCTATGCCTTCGCCTGCCGTCTTGTTTTCTCCCTCTCTATTATGACAGGGCTCCGCTGCAGGTCGGCTCCGCCGCTCCTGCATGCGTGAACGGAGCCGGATGACGGCTGCGTGGGCAGGGCTTCAGGGGTCTGAAAGCATGTAAGCGTGGCACGACCGAGTCGCTCAGGCAGACTACGCTTGAAGAGTGTCTGAGTTTTCTCAAGCATAGTTTTGGTATAAAACAGTCAAATGTGCAATATATAAAAAGACTAAAGCACGTCGGGTTGAGCCGTCCCAGGAAAATAAGCACAGCTCACCCAGTGTGAAGTGGAGTTACGATCGCCGCCCTGGAGTTCATTAGTTTCGTGCGCCAAAATTTGCTCTTCAAATAGCGAAGAATAATCTGTTTATAGTTAATTTTGTAGAACATCTATATATACACATTGCATTAGTATCGACTAGACCTCTGCAGCTGGTCGGACCAGTAAAATGTAAACTCTGGCGTGACCTAGTTTGAATGTAAATAGGTTTTACGGACTTTTTTTTAGGTTTTAGGTAAACACAGCCTTACGTTTAACCTAAAGCATACCCTGGGACGTCGCTAATCAGCGTCCATCCCTTCACAAGTAATACATGTTCATCCTGGAACTGCTGCTACCAGTGTTCGTTCTGGTTATACGGCATTTCCGGATTCCTTCTCATTTACTCACTGGGTGCTTTTTGTACGCCAAACTGGGCCACATTCTGCCATGTTCTCCATTCTGCACAGGCTTAGATGGGGCAGAGCAAAGAGGCATTGGGGAATGACTGACAAGTTGTCTGTGTAAGCACAGACAAGGATTCCAACCCAGACCATATGGGTTTTCCAGGCCACATAATATAGCTGTTCTGACGCCATTTATACTCGTAAGAAACATCGCCAGTTGCACCTTTAAGTACCTGTGATGGTAATGAAATTCCACACCATGCTAGTTCTTCTCAAAGTGTGGTTCAGGATCAACCTGACTTACAAACCAACTTATGTTTAACTGGTTTATATGGCTGTACGTTCTCAACTACCTCCAATGGATATACCTGCAAATATCATTTGACCATATAATTAAGTCAGGAAGCTTAATCTGATTAACAATAAGGTTAGGAAGCTCGAGGGTCAGTGCAACACGTAAGACATCAAATAATGCCAAGAAACACAATGAAAGCACAGGATATTATTATATCACAGAACAACAGGAGAAGGATCCTGGAGGCCAGACGCTGCAACGCTAGAAGAGTTGTGTACTGTCTGGGTGTGATAAAGGAGAGTCCAGGAGTCCTCCTGGGAGAGGAGGCACTAGTTGGGGGCTGAAATAATATTTTTACGACAGAAGGCTGAGCCCTGGTGGGAGGAACACTGGGAGCCATTCTTCTCCCGCACACACTGTAGTGTTTGTTGAGTTTCCCCTATAAAATCAGCACTGGGTAGCTGCGATGAATAACAGCTTGTCCTTTGTGTAGTGTGTTTTGTGAAGTGGAAGCGAAACTCAGTGCCTCCTCCTCCTCCATAAAGATCTCCCAGGCAGACAGAAAGGCATTGTGGTCTGGGGATGCACTGACCGAACCAAATGAGAGAGCCATGGCACTCTGGATAATAGGATATATGGAGATGGTGGTCACACACTTGTACAAGGTCCAGACTATAACAGTGTCGCTTTATTTCTCGGTTTGGAGAAACTTGGACGAGATGAGTACTATTGTTCATAGTTGCATCACCATGGTGGTGTGAACAGAGTTCCTGTCCCGGTATTGTCTAATGTTTTATACCCACCCAGGGTGCAATGTGGAATGAATTTTTCCAGAACCTGGAGCACGTTTTCCCACCACTATGTTCATATGTCTCTAGCCGGGGTCATATCACAAGGCAGAGGCACGTGTCGCGTGACCCTGTATCGTTAATCTCTGTCTAGCCAACACAATTAGAGTAAACAGCCCACATAAATTAAAATTACACACAATGGCAATGACATCTAGCATGAGCGCAAGTGTGGTCATGGTGCCTCCACTAGCTCATCCAAAAGGCACATCTCAAAGGCTTCTAAGCATTATGCCTATGCATTTGCTAATTTTGTCATAAACTACAGCATTAGCTGTAGTCTGAACGAAGCAACGTATATTTGTTAGCCTATGTTATGGTATTTTAGCCTTACTGCTAGCTGTGGAAAAAAAAAAAATGAAAAGCCTGCTAAATTTGTTGTAAGCTCTTAAACAGGGAAAAGGTTAGACATCCATTTCAAAAACTTGCTAAATTTGCTATTCTTTGTTACTTTATAGTGTCTAAATAGCTAACAGTTGTTATGTTAAGCTTATTGCTAGCCCTGGAACTCATTAAAAAAACCTGCTAAATGTGTTGTAAGCTCTAAAAACAAGGACAGCGTCAGCTAAAATATTTAGCCAAATTTAGTAGCATGTTCTTGAAACTTGAAACTTTATAGTTCTTGTAACTGAAATCCATTTCGAATCTTGGCCATGTGAGATATAGTTTAAGCTGCTAGCTAAAGTTTGTAGCTTAATTCTTCAGATAGCTTGTTTTTATTTAACTTGCTATGACTGAAATCTATTTATAATCTTGCTAATTGTGCTACAAAAAGCTAAATAGTCTCGAAGAAGAAGAATCAGGCTTGGAAGTTATTAGAAATTTGTAGCTAAAGTTGTTGTTAGTCACTCTTAGCACTGTTACCGTAGTTTTACGTTTAGCCTAGCTGTTAGCACCGAAGTTCAGCTTCAAAACCTGCCATTATTATTACGATAAGTTACTTCAATAGATACATTTTTTGTTTGGATGTACCGGACACTACTTTACTTCCGCTTTTGGAGTAACTGTTGTGTGTGTATATATATATATATATATATGTGTGTACTATTTACTAAAGGAAAATACGCATGGAATGCTTTTGGAGCAGCAGCTTTCCATTGAGCTCCACAGGAAAGAACCCTGAAGCTGGAGCTTAAAGCAGACCGAGACACACACTTCATCCCGCTTTGTTCTGCATCTCCTGTTGAAAATCAATCAGACCCCCCCTCCCCTTTGCGAGCATGTGAATAGGGATGAACTTGTCCTCCTGCTCCCCTGGACCACCCCAAGCACCATCACAAACAGCTTTCACCCTGACCTCATGGGTGCACAATAGATCAATGCATGCTTCAATTATGTGACAGTGGTGTCTTAATTGACTGATTCCAAGCCCTATTCATGCTTTGTTACTGCTGCGTCAAGGGCAGGCTTCTGAAAAATGGCAGACCGGAGTCATGGAGTTATGTAAACCTTTTGAGAATCAGAAAGAATTAAGGCCTTTGGTGTGTATTGATATAAAATACTGTTAAATTACTTCAAGAAATGGATATAAAAGGAAAAAAAAAGGGAATCGAGCCAAATTAACCAACTTTCAAGTAAACAAGTAATCAAATTTTTTTTTTTTTTTTTTTGTTAGCAAAGACTTCTTAGCTAGTTAACTTCTGATATGCCAGCTACGTCTAGGATGTTAAAGGTACGGTATTTTCTGTTCACCCTCGCTTTGTTTTATCTCTGCGGTGATACAGATACTGTATGTGTTTCGCTGATGGTAAGGTCTAAAACTGCTGGATGCACATCTGGTGAACGCGAACTTGAGAAATACTGAAGCGGAACTGTTCAGCTGTAGTTCTGAGACCTGAGCCATCCTGGCTTCTGAGGCAGATCATCAAGAAAGTTGAGTTTTCATGACTTCCAGCATTTCATTTCTGGTTTCATTAGTGATTTTGTTTAAAAAAAAACAAAAAAAAAACAAAGTTGATAAAGTACATATAATTAAAGATAGAGAAGATTGTGTTGTATCGTACCCCACCTCTTGCCTAGAAGTCAGCTGCCATGGGCTTCAGCGTCACGGATACGCGGTATAGATAATGGATAGATGGATGGAGCTTCATGTGAAACATTAGCCTTTCAAATCGATTAAGCACTAATCATTACGAATTACAAATTTTTGTTGTATACACCTGCTTTAAAACACAACTCATTCGAAAGCTGGCATTTTTTCATGTTGGTTTATAGGTTCGGAAAGTACCGCTCTCTCGTCTGCCAGGGGATCAGGTGTCTCTCGACCATCATTTACTGGATTTACTTGCTCTGTGATTGAATGAAGTAGCAGCTGCTTAGTGCTTTGTAATTGGATGAAGCCACCCGCACTCATTAATTATTCATGAAGTTCCTCGTCTTATTGTAAAGAATATCACTAATGGGAAACTGTGGTGTGCCTGGCAGAGCGCTGAAAACTTGCCTGGGCTAATGATGGATGGCAGGTTTTGCTCAGCAGTGATTGTTTGGGTGGGGAATAAGATAAGGCTTGGGAGTGGTCGTCTAAAGCATTTATTCATTTCCCTTCTGCTACATTTTCCTGGGGATTGCGGTAGAAACAGCCGGAGAAGGTCTGCCCACACGTCCCAGTTCTAACTGGTGGAGCCAGGCCAGTTGTGAGATAAAATCTTTCCAGCAGGTCCTGGCTCTACTTCAGACATGTCTGATACAGATCTGGTGGGGCATCTGATGAGGGGGCATCTTTGTAAGGAGCCCAAACCACCTCCACTGGCTCCTCTTGATTTGCAGGGGGTTTGCTGCAAGGTTTGCCAGGATTATCATCCAAAAAACCTCATTTGCACCGCCCGTACTCAACAACTTATTGTTGCGATCACTGCCTACATCACATGACCAAACCAGGCATCCTGTACTACCTCTACAGATGTATCTCAGATGTATAATGAATATTTTTTCTATTGGTTTTGATTGTTGGTATTTTTTTATTTATGTATTTCAATTATCCCCTTGGTGGTTCTTTGGAACTCCTTATAGACATCAAGTATTTCACATGTTTTGAAGTCAAAGCATGCTGCCCTGAAGCTGTTCTATCCATTTTTAACGAATCCCTATCCATGCATTTTTCAAAAGACAATCTGGACATCATTATCCCAAACTGCTGACATCATGACTGAGTCCTCCGTGGAAGATTCGGTGCGTTTTAAAAGGCCAAACCCTTTTCTTTCCTGCAAACCATATCTCTAGCTTTCACCGCCGTGCAGGCAGACGATCAGATCAGATCAGGTCAGATCGGATCGGATCAGTCCACCGGGAAACTTGGCCAGTTTATTCCTTTTGTTCGATAGAAAGAAAAGCTCTTTTGTCTGTGTTTTGCCTAGGTCTACTCATGGTACTTCCCGGACAGAAAAAAAAAAATTTGCATTGTGTTTTTTTTGGTGGAAACAACATCCCATCTCTAATTTGCATTCCTCTTGTGGTGTCAGTGTGTCATGAGATAAACTAGATCAGTTGCACATCGTTGTGGATGTCATCTTCTTCTGGGTTCTCACTGCTCGAGGCATGGCAGGGGAAGACGGTGCGTACGTGACACCTTATTCGGTGAAGACAATTTCAGCTGGTAGTTGTTTGCTACTGAGCAGCTCAGACCACTGTACCAGATGAAGAATCTGTCTGATTAATAATATAGCTTATCCCAGACATCCCCAATGCCCTTGGTCTTGCTCTATGTCACCATGTCCTTACATCTGGAGGCAGAAAAAGACAATGTACAAATTCTTTCATTGTAATATGCAATTTTTTAAAGGTGGCTGAGCTCCACCAGTGGTTACATTAGTACCCGTGTTTTGTCAGACAAAAGGCGACAAAAATGTTACTAGATTACACTAATAGGGGTCTGTGATATGCCATTTTAGTGCCATTTAGGCAATAAAACACAATTTGTCTTATCGGGCGTGACTAATTATTCAGAAATGATGGTATATTGATTGCAACGTCCTGCTGATGAGTTGTCCAGCTGATTATCCTCACTGTCTTGTATACTCGGCTCTGGTAAAATCTCAGTTCCTCGTTTTCCTCCAAAACTCAATGCTGATGATTAATAGCTGGATGCTGAATAAAAAGAGAGAAGGGAAATTACAGCGGACCTTGACCGTGTCCATATCCCGAAGATTGGAAATACAGCCTGTTCCCTACTGTAGCCTCAGATTCCTGTTCTTAGCTGACAGGAGTGGAACGTGACGTGCTGTTGTAGCCAAACCGCTTCAAGATTAGATCTGTTGTGCATTCCGAGATGCTTTTCTTCTCACCATGGCTGCAAAGAGTGGTTATTAGAGTTACCATAGCGTTGCTGTCCGCTCAAACCAGTCTGTTTATTCTCCCCAGACTTCCCTCACACAGTACTTTCCTCTCAATGGATGTTTTTTTCCATCATTATCCATAAATCTAGAGATTGTTGTACCCTGTAGAGCAGCAATTACAGAAATACTCAAAAACCAGGCTGTCTAGCGTCAGACGTCATTCTGAGATGTTTAGCGTGAACATTAAACGGACTCTTGACCTATATCTGCATGATTGTAAGCATTGTTCTGCTTCCATCCGCTTGGCTATTTGGATCATTGCAGTCGTATGGGCGTTCCTAATAAAGTGGCTGTTGAGTGTATAATTTCAATGTTACATTCAATGAGGGCCATTAATATATGGTGGGAAGTAGGACACCCCAGGGGACCTTTTTTGCGGACGCTGTATCCCTGAAGTGATGTTTCACTGTCATCTTCATGGGGTTTTTTTTTCCGCTGAAGCCTGACGCGTCGCCCGTCACTGATTCGAACTCACCATTCCTAGACACTTTAACTTGTCTCACTCAGCCTCAAACTGTAAGATTTTCATCAGCTAGCAGATGTTCTGATGTGTGTGTAGTGGCGAAGTAATATTTTTCTCTCATTGCATGTGATATGGAATGAAACGCCAGCTGTGTATCGCTGTCAGGGTGACAGAACCTATACTGCACACACACACACACACACACACACACATAGACACTACAAACACTGTTGGCTGTGATTTCAATTAGTCACAATCTCTATAGAACATCAACACTTGTGTACCTTTTTACACTAATTAATAATCTCACACACACACCTGAGTGTATATATATATATATATATATATATATATATATATATTAGTTTTACAGTTTATGCTAACATTGTCTAATAGCAACTTTCTGACAAATATAGGCTTGCTTAAATCGGATTTTTTTTAATGCCTTACTCTACATTCACATGTATTATGTGTACGTACGTTCTGATGCACATTTGGAAAGAGAGGGGTAAGGGAGGGGCATTCAGTTGGTTGAATCCTACATAGAGGACCTTTAATGTTCAACTGTTGCTTTGACGTCTGCTAGTGTGAATACGGGGTAAGATGGGGGCATAATCAAGCTTTACATTTGGGCAAACTGTGTGACTCAAATAACACGAATCAATGAAGAGATTCAACTGTAACGCTCAGGTGATTTGCTTCATCAGGGACCGATACTTTTAGAGCTTTTGGTGATTTGATGCGAGAGAGTGAGACAGGTCCAAGGATCCAAGACTTAGCTTTAGTAACCCTCTTTCAGTATTTATGAAATGAAGGGTTTTTGATGGCTTTGTGATGATAAAGAGTGACATACAAGTGTGTGTGTGTGTGTGTGTGTGTGTTGCTACTGTGACAGAACTAACCACAGCATGAATCAGCAGAACACAGCGTCGCTTATTATCAGCACAAATCCTTTATAATACCCTCATCTCATAATTACTAATGAGACGTCTGTGTGAATGGCACATTAACATTCATTACATTTATGATGCCACATCACTGAACCTTCTGTTGAAAATGTCCCATCAGCTGACTGTTCCACTTCTGATGTTACAATATTCAGTGTCCCATTTATGATGTCACCTTCTTGAACGTGTCATTCATTACATTCCTAAACATTCCAGGCATAATTTCACGCGGCCGAGCGCTCGGTTCATAATGTCACATTACGTTTTTACAACGTCAAGCTCTATTTATGATGTCATGTTACCGAGCGTTGTTGGTGATTCCACATTATAGAGCACCTTATTCATAATGACTGAGCATTTCATTCCATGGCTGCTTATACTGCGACGTTCCTCACCTTTTCCTTAGGATGTCACATTTCCTAATATTCCATTTATCACATTCCTAGCACATAGCATCTACTTATGATGTCATATTACTAAACATTCTGTTAAGGAATGCCACATAGGCTAATGTTCCGTTAATGTCACATTCCCAATATTCCATTTCAGGTGTTACCACTTTTCACTTATGATGTCAAATTGCTAGCATTCTATTTATAATGGCCTAGGCTGGATCATTTTCTTTGTGATGTCACATTCTGGAATATTTCTTTTTTTTTTTTTTTGGCGGCGCAAGTCAGCATTCCACTTAACATGTTACATAGCCAAGCATTCCCTTTATGATGGAAGATTACCGAGCTGGGATTGGCTCCAGCTTCCCCGCAACCCAGACGGATAAAGCGCTATAGATAATGGATGGATGGATGGACATTCCTGAACATTCAGTTTAATTTTACTTGTTTTTAACAACGGACATTGTCAGAAAACAGCTTTACAGACATATGTAAATTCCAAATATAAATTTTAAACATACGAGTTGAGCAAGCCAGAGGCAACGGTGGCAAGGAAAGAGTCCCTGAGACAACAGGAAGAAGAAACCTTAAGAGGAACCAGACTCAAAATGGAGCTCATCCTTATCTGAGTGACACCATTATGATTGTAGATAACTGTGTATAACTTCTATAATTTTGTGCTTTTTGGTGAAAAAGTACAGCTAGGGAATTTACAATAGTTTGAACATGAAGTCTATTTTGTTGAACTGTTCACTGACGGAGACTTGAGTGCAAAACTGTTTGTGGCAATTGCAGTCGTAAAGTTATTATGGCAATTGTAGGCCTATCAACTGCAGTCTAAAGCCGTCTTCACATTTTCTAAGTGCGTCTTCAGGCTATCCACATGGGGCTGAAGTGATGAGAACTCCAACCAGAAGTGGGGCATCAGGATGGATCAGGCAAGTCTGGAGAGCAGAAAGAGTCAGGATCACTGGTGTCTCAGGAGTAGCATGTGTAGCTCAACAGAGAAGGACAGAGGTAGAGAGAGCGAGAGCGTAACGTTCTAGGTGTAACGTTCCAGTTTTATGACATTCCAGAACATTCCATCTGTGACATCACGTTGCAAAGCATTCTATTTATTATACCATATTCCTGAACAATTCCCTATGATATCACCTTCCTGAACATCTCAGTTCTGACATCACATTCTAGTCTTTCTGATATCACAAGTCTGCATTCCAATTAAAATGTTACGTTACCAAGCATCAAGCATGATCAATGTATGATGCCTGATTGTAGATAGCTCTGTATTGGCATAGTGATGTCACCTACCCAGCAGCTCTGTTTTATGATGTCAGATTGAGATTTAGGATGTCATATTCCTGAGTCTTCTGTTTAAGTGACATCTACAATAATAATAACACTAGTCCACGGAGACTCATGGTCTTCTTTGGATTCGCTCTGGATGTCTCATGGCTCTTAGAGAACAGGTCTGATAATGGTGCCTAGTGTTGCGAGAAGATGCTTTTAGCAATTATGCTACCCATAGCTGGAACCAGCTCCCAGAAGACCAGTTATCTGAAGTTGTTCTGAGCTGAGGGTGGCACGGTGGTGCGGTGGTTAGCACTGTCGCCTCACAGCAAGAAGGTCCTGGGTTCGATCCCCGGGTCAC
>JAQQZR010000019.1:3117433-3133637 GCA_030068235.1 Notoglanidium macrostoma
ATGCTGGGATTGGCTCCAGCTTCCCCGCGACCCAGACGGATAAAGCGCTATAGATAATGGATGGATGGATGGATGATCTGCGGTGCTAAATCCTTTACTAGCCTCATATAATTGTAGCACTCATCTAGAGCAACGAGTTACAGTATATCATTCCAGTCGAACCCCTTATCACTTCTCCCATGTGGTTTCTGGTTTGACCTCATGACCTCAGTCTATGAGCAAGGCATAAAGGTTACAGAAGTTCACCATGTTTCTTTTCAAATACATGGATAACATCTTAAAACTGCACATTGCTGTTAATACAGAACAGTTTGTCACCAAAACATATTTTATTGAGACTTTCTTCCCAACTGAAAGAAAGGTAGAGGAGTGAAATGTGATTCAGCGCACGTACATGCCTTAGGAGTGTGTTTGTACTGGGGGGCTGGGGTATAAAGGCGCTGCTCGCTGGAGTTTAGCCTGGTCACAATGATTACTTACATATGCTGCATGGGTTGCGAAATCTGACCCAGATGTTTGTGTGTGTGTAAGCTTTTACTATTGACGTACTTCTTTCCTACATTTCCCAGGACGTCGCTTAATTTTTTCCCCCTCCTGAAGTGAAAATAATTCCTAGGGAGCTCGCAATCTAAAAACAGTGCTAACAGTGATCTCAACTGAGTAAGAACAAGTTAACGCATTTCCATCTTGCCTAAGGACTTTAAACTAAGTATTTTAAAGTTAACAGCGAAAAAAAAAACCAGCAACATTTTTATTCATGTTTCTTTCTTTTCTTTTTTTTCCCACACCAACTTTTACTCAGCTGTTGATCACAGTTGTCTTGACCAGAATGCTAACTTTTCCGTCCATATACAGTATGACCGTCATTACCGGCTAGAAAGTGTAGCACTTTCTTCCCAAACATTCATCTATTTTTCTTCATTTCTATCACTGACAGCTTCAATTTAGATGTAGAGCTTTTGAAAAGTGGCCATTTAAGAGTAATGAAGTAAAGGAGTGCTAAACATGCTAGCAAAATATAACAGTCGGCAGACGCCTCAAGCATTTTTCTTCATTTCTTTTACCATTAAATTTCCGGACTTTAATGTTCAGTACTCAAGTTGCGTCCTTGACTGTCTTACCCCCTGAACACTCACAGTGGCTTATCGTACTTCTTCCACGCGTCACATGGCCTAAAATAAAGATGCATGTGCTTGTCAAAAGAGTCATCTTTACTTTTTGGGAAAGAGAAGGACGAGGCTTGAAAGACAATCTCAGTAACACATTGTAAATGGGAAAAATAGCGTTTGCTGACGTTTGCTGCCTTATAGTTTCTTGTGCTGTCCTGTTTGATATCCCTGGATAATAAATACTGTTTATTTGTCACTCACCTGAGCGGGACTGATGGTGTAGGACTGTGATGGAAACTGGTCATGTGTAAATTCCAAGAGCTAGTCATACACACTCGGGACTAAGACGGTGATGCTTTATTCTCAGTTACGTCATGTTCTCAGACTCAGTTTGAAACCTTTCAAGTATTTACGTGTATTTCAGAGATCCTTTGCTAAAGTATTTCCCCCTTTCACCGTAATGACAGTGTGCACTCCAGCTTGTGTGGCCTAATAAACCCAACTAAAAAATGGAATAGGAATGGAGAATGCAATAAATCATGAAATGAACATGTGTTCTGGTTTCTCTTGGATTGGGTGTGTTTAACCGAAGCGGTTGATGATGTCACCTTGCTTCTCCTCGTCAGAATATTTATCGCAAAATGACTTTACATTTTCCTTGTATGCCGTTTCAGTGACCTTTTCTTATCTCTTCCTGTGATGTGACCCACTGCTGCTCAAGATTAGTCGAGTGGTCCCTGAAGTGGTCTCAATTCTAACCAGATGCTTGGAAAGTAAGGACCGTGGTTCACGAATCAAAACTCACGGACACACTTCTACTTCTGCGCCACCTCTTGCTTCCTGCCCTCTGATCTGCTCGAAGATTTGCACTTCCTAAAAATAGTTCCTTCAGTGAATAACTCTCACCTGGATACCATTGAACTGCTGCTGTAATCATAAAGCCTGTCTTGGAATGATCCCAGGTCTCCTTTACAAATAATACAGTGCTATAGAAACAAACCTGAACCGAACTGAAGTTAAACTTAAAAGATGGTTAATGTAATAGCTGAACATTTACAAATTACAAAACCAAATTGGTTTTTAAAGCTAGCTAGTTAGCAGTGCCCCCTTGTGGTAGCTTTAGCTAACTGACTCAGCAATTTATCGTGACTCGAAAAGAAACTACACGGACGTCCTTGTGTCTTTTTGCGTGTCCATACGTATGTAAAAGGTGACCTTGGCAGGAACGTTCGTACTCAGTACATATAGCTAAAAGAATAAGTTATTGTTTAATTATGCAGATTAGACAACGTTCTTCATGCCATGAATTCAAGGTAGGGCTTTCAACTTGATGACAAGATTTGTCTAATATACTGTATGTATAAATACCACCGTATTTCCCACAATAAAAATAATTAGATGGAGCCAGATAGCTAGCTAGTCTGGACTGGAGCGGCCATAACAGGTCATTTCTGTTGAAAAACCAACCCAGGGATAGTCCACAACGTTTGCCTATGTCAAGAGGCAAACTAATAAAAGGTAAAATAGCTAAATAGCTATACCCCAGAGCACTAGGCAGCGACTTCCCTTACCTGAAACGCTTTAATAACTATTAAAGATGATATTCTGCGTACTTTTTCAGTCCAACAACTATATCATGTGCCGAGAGACTAATTCCGTCACTGCGTTCAAAAGCAACCCGAATGCAGGAAGCCAATCAGATTACAGCTTCATGATTCTGTAGCTGGTGGCCAGAAAAGTGTACAAAAGATATCAGGTGCTCCAAATGATGTGGGCTATACAGCATGTATCAGGTCACTGGATTTTATTATAGCTTCAAAATCCCATTTTCTCCACAGTGTTCGATTGTTTCGACGACAATCTTTTTAAACCCCTTGCCCGAGGATTTACAAGCCATTGGTTTACAAGCCAATGAGACGTCTGTTGTTTTTTCCGCAATGTCCGGGACATCATTTACAAGGGTTTTTACAGGTTTAATAGTTTCGTAAAGAAGTTGAGACACGACATTTCCTGTTTTCCAGCTTCTGATTTCTGATCATGAGTATTCGTAAGGAAATCGATTGGACGGTTGTGAAGTGTTATATCACATTTGCGGAAGGAAAGACCGTGGAGACAGATGGAACTACTGTGATCTATGGAATTTGAAAAAGCTTGCTGGGACACTATGGCAGTAGTGGTTTCACACACACACACACACACTCATATTTCTGCTTAGCGGGTAGCATGCTTGCAGTTCCTGGGATCTGGCCCTGGTTAACAGATTGAGACTCCTGCGTGCTGCCCTTACACTCTTGCCTCTCCCCAATACACTGAAAGATCATTGATTCTTCTTCCCTTTCCAAGCTTTGACTTTCCTTTAGACTGACGTCGGTCATGATCAAGGCCCGCCGCAACCTCTGAAAGGCTTCCAAAGTGTCTCAGGATGGCAAATTAAAACTAAACCAGATACTCTAGAGATTCTTGATTTTCCTAGCAGGCCAGGAGAACCAATGAATTATACATCTGTCCCTTTGGGTGTTTGATTAATATTCCAGCGAACGAGCTGAGCTCAACCAATCACATCACAAGGGCAGATCAGTAACAGTTGTGTTAAAGTGCTTTCACACTTTTTTTTGACGTTTTTGTCTCAAACGTCAGCATATAGTTCATGTTTAATGCTATTCCCCAGAGCAAAGGCAGGCAGGTTTGAAGAGTGGCTGCTAGACACGTTGTTTTTTCTCTCTTCCAAACGTTTGAAAAAACGTTCCGCGACGAGTGACGTCATGCCGTTTCTTTTAGGCCTCGTCCGACCAGGCAGGTCGGAAGAAAAAACAACATGGAGTACAAAGCGCCATCTTGTTCCCGAGCCGGTGTAAAGAGATTTACTGTGTTGAATTGAAAGCATTCATTCTGCTCTAAATTAACATTTCGGGACGTTCACCAACGTACGACGTGACGTCCACTTTAACTGTAGCTGCGTATGGTGAAGTCGCACAAGCAGCTCAAATTCTCTTTGATTTTCTGCTCCAAGGCCGCAGAGAAGCCTTTATTTGAGATTTAAAATTGTATCTAGAAAGCTAGCTAGGATAAGATAAGAGCATTGTCGTTTTTATTTCTCTTTTTTGTCCGTTTGTTTGTTTTTGGGTTTTTTTTTGTTTTTTTACGAAGCCCCGCTCAGGATCCAGAATTATCCAAACATAACCGCGATGGCGTTAAAATGAGCCGACGGATTTGTAAAACGTAGCCGCAAGCGAACTACAACAGGGGGACAAATACACGAGGGAATGAGTCAGTAAAACGTAGCCATGATGTAACTGAAACACGGAACGGATGAATAAAACGTGGCCACGGTTTAACTACAACAAGAGAAGGAATAAACGAGGGAACGGATTAGTAAAACGTGGTCGCAGTTTACCTGCAACGAGGGAACGGATTGTTAAAACGTGTTTGACTTAAACGAGGATGGATATTGTGGGAACAAATTAGCAAAACATGGCCACGGTATACGAATATCTTTCTTTTTGTCATGACCAGGACTCCGTAGAAAACAAAAGAAAAGGTCGCATTTCATGTAAAACAAGGAAGAAAGAAAGAAAATGGTATACTAATAATGGTATACTACGGACTGGGCAGCGTTGAGTACAAATCCCAAGAGCGACTGATCATAAGCACCTACTTCAAGCGGTGCGTCGGAAAATGACAAACGTCGGAGTAATTAGATGTTAGAACGCGAAACCTCCTTGATTTAATGTAGTCATGTCCTCATACACACTGCTCCAGAACGAGAAGAGGTATTAACATCCCTGCCGAGTTATTCACCTTCTGCGATTAATACACACGCTGACCTCTGACCCCTCGTCCCTTTCCTGCCTGTGCGCTTTAACGGCGCTCACACTTCCTCTCCCGTTAATCCCATTTGAGTGGAGCGTGTTAGCGAGAAATCTGAAACGAGCAGCTCACTGACAGTTACATATGAGTCACTGGAATTCTGGATCAAACCCCGCAGGCGGGCAGCGAGCAGCATGCTGAGCCGAGTGGGTATTAACTTGTGCGTATGTGCGTGCATGTGATGCTGTTACTAGGAGAGAACCTGGGACGTAGATTTGATTCAGCCGCAGGGTTTAATTACCTAATGGGAATCACTGTCTAGTGTGCATGAATTCTCCCGAAATCATGCAGGCAAGAGCAAACGTATGTTATGATGCTCTGTCAGTGTACGTGAAGTTCAGAAAAAGCTACTTAAAGTGCACTTTCGCAATTTCAGGCCCGACTGACCATTAATGCCGTTCCACTGAAGTGAACGTCTAACGCCCATGCGTCACTTTGGACCGAAATTGCAGCAACAGCGGACAATAGCAGGTAGCTTAGCGTCAAATAGCGAGTAACGTCATAGCGCTAACGCTGATGATTATGTTCGCTCTCGAACACATGATCTGTTCAATCGGAATAATGCGTTCGTATTTATTTACATCTTCCCTACGAATAATGTGTATCTTATCAAAGACAGAGGGCAGCAGTGTATCATGTGGACAAAGGTCAGCTATGTGTGCGTGATAACACACTATCCAGCATGTGCACACAGGCTTGTAAAAAGCACACACCATGCCCTGCAGTCACGTTTGTTCCAAAATGACACGATGAACTATTGATAGCTTTACATCACTGTCTTGCCCAGGAGTCAGGAGTTCAACCCTCCCCAACACACACACACACACACACACACACACACACACACACGTTTACTTTCATTACCCCTGCCATCTCTTTTTTACGTTATCTCAATACATTTCATTTAAATTATCCTTAAAATATCGAATCTTCCCTCTGTAGAAATGTGGATGAACTCGGGGAGGACATTCGCTTCTTTTAATTCATATTTGTAATAAATATGGAAGGAGCTAAGTGGAGATTTGACATCCGTACGTATGTCCGACAGAGTGCTGACCAAAGTGAAGGCTTTGCAAATCGGCGGCCATCTTGGCAACACTCCCAGGCGGGTATTTTCAGTCATCCAAGACCAGCCTCCTATCTGCTTGAATGCAGGGAGGACCAGATACCAGAAACGGATTGACAAGATGTCAGTCTGTCCGAAAATAACGTGAGGACTTTGGCTGAAATAAGATAAAATACGTACTCCTAGTGCACGCGTGCATTCCTGCGTCACTAACAGGGCAACGTGCAATAAGATGATGGAAAATAATGATTTGAAGTTAAAATATCATGCTGAATCAAAAACAAGTCTTAAAAATAATTGAGCTTTGTTGGCAAGAATAGAATAGAAGTATAAGTGAGTATTTGACTGTTTTTTTGTTTGTAACGCTACCGTTGAGCTAGGAGTCTGTTAGCTAACGTATTTATTGGGAAACATATTTTGCGTATATTTGAAATGTTTTCAAGCTTCATGAATAGAATTACAGAGAATTATTTGGCTTCTGGTTGAAGGGCTGAGCAGTCGAGGGTTAAAATGTCTCAGCGTTGGCATTCAGACAGTCCCGGAATTGGAAATCACAACCTTTCGGTCACTGAAGCTGAGCTCCTGGTGTGCCTGATCACGAAACAACAGAGTGTGGAGAGGTTTGTAGGGGCATTTATTCTCCCGCTACACACACCTGCATTCCTGCCAGAGGACTGACAGATAAATGAGAGCAATATCATCTCGCTGAGATGGTTCGCTCGGTGCCAGTTGTGACTGTGGCTCACTCAACATTAACCACACACTGTTTAACACCTATTTAAGATCGTTTCTAAAAACAAGCCTCTTTTCTTTTATCCAGCTCGCTTTGATTGCTGCGTATTATTACAATTACTGAAAGGTTCTTGGTTCACATCCAACGACTTCCCAGAGCGCCACTGTCGGATCTTAACCCTCAGCTGCTCAGCGCTGCGCTTGGATCCTGTCCTGACTCACTCACAACGCGTGAGCCAAATGAATACATTTAAATGTAGGAAGATCTTGCTTCAGGCGGTACGCATGACGCAAAATAAGTCTGATCATAAAAATGATGGTATAGCGAGTTTGAGAACCGCTTTATTGAAAGCGAATAAAAACAGATTGAGGATATTAGCTAATAAATACAGAGAAAAACATTACTGAAGTCTAGCAAATCCTAATATTAAGCAGATATGTCTTACGGGTCATGCTGAGTGTGTCAGTATCTTTCCGGCTTCTGGATTTTAATGTCAGAGGTGCAGAGAATGAAGCGTCCTAGGAAATAAACGTGTTAGATGATGATTCGACCGCACCGATTAGGTGGAAATCGATGCTTGTTACTTTTCCTCCAACTCACCTGAAACTAGATTTAGACGAATAATAATAGTCAGATCTTTTCATTTTTTCCCCCCCCAATTCGTTCACTGATACATGCACATACAGTCTGAACAAAGCATCAATAGCCAAGGATGGACGACGCCTGAGTTATTGTACTTTGTTACTATACTTGTACTCTTATGTATTTTTAAATCCTTCAAAGTATTTGTTACAAATGTCAAAGCTCTGAAAAACTGTAGGCTACGTAGAGTATCACTCAAATGGGCTCAGTTTAGCATCCAATCCAACCAGAGTCGTCAATGTAGAAATAAACGATCAAGATTGGTGCCAATTCATGATCAGCTTTGACCTTAGTAAGCTACACAGTATACTGTATCTAATTCAAGAGGTACTGTATCTGTGTGCATTTGGATATCGATAAGCCACCGGACCGCGGTGTGGAACTTCAGGATGTGGCCCTAAATCAAATGTAAAATGTTTCAATATGCTGGATTAAGCAAGACCGGTATAAAACCAGACATCTTCTTTACCTTCCTAAAAGGCATGGACTCATGCTTCTGGCATTCTCTTTATTTCTGTCGCTATCTATGCTTGCATTACAGCGATAGAGGTTTTTCACTCCAGTGGATTCCTCATGTGGATGGGATCCTTGTAAGTCCGTAACCGATCATGTGTTTAGCCTTATCCAAAAACACACACTGGGATCATTTAAGGCTAGTTCCTTGTACTAATCATCTGTTAGTCGCTGCATGAACACTGAAGAATGCGTTTAATTCTAGACCGAAGTTCAGCTTAGAAAGGGCCTTTAGACTCCACTTCTATTAATATTGTTATTGTTACCATAATTGGAAGGGAGATCAAATATTTTTGTGATCTGAAATAAATGTTACAGCCGAAAAAAGAAAAAAAGAAGATGAAAGACGGCGTGGTCGTTAAGACGTCCATCGCAAAGCTGTAAACAAAACAGAAGATTTTTTTTTAATCACATTAAATTAAGCATAACAGTGCTGTTATTGTTGGCACCCTCCTCGCATTCCATTCAAAAAGACATGGTTTCTGTTACAAACTTAAAGTCTGTCCTATTCAGAAGGCAGCGCAAGGATTTTCTACAAGGAAGAATGTTTGGAATAATTCGAAGGCAGCTTTTTTTTTTTTTTTTTTAATCAAGGAATTGACACAATTCTGTTCATCGGACGAAAGTCCTTTTAAATTGCGATGATATTGTAAACCGTGATTAAACTATTCGATTACACATATATTCATTGTTGTTATCTCATGGCGCTATTGTATTCTGAAATATGACTGGTTGGAAAGTGTTTTCACATCAACGTGTTGTAATTTTCCACCACATGGAACGTTTTCCAGCACAGGACAGAGGATTTAAGCTTTCTGGGCTCAGTAGTGTTAAATACTGTTCATTAGTGTTAATTACTCTTGCAGTAATGTAAATAATAGCAGAGTAACTTGTTTTTTGGAATTTCCAGAATATGAAATGTAACTATAAATGGATTTTTTTTTTTTTAAAGTATGACGTTTACATTAATTAATAAGGAAATGTAATCGTAGGCAAATTTCTGTGGATAAAACCACTTGTGGGGTATGGTGTTTTAGGACAAAAAACTATCACTGATTGTTTTCCTGCAACAGCAAGTCAGTGCATAAATCATAATATCTTGGACAATTTAGAGAAACTTTTTTTTATACAGCTTAATTAAAAATGCATAACGTTACCTTTATATATTACAGTGTTATTGGTATGTTGGATGTATGTATTTTGGAAGGGGCATATTTGAAGGTTTGCGGTTTGGCAAGGTGTCTTGGCCATTGGCCTGCTTTGTCACACAAACCTGGCAATTCTGCTAATGCTTCAATAAGCAGTCTGTAAAAGAGCAATGCATGCCTCCTTCCTCATGTTTATGGGCACTCTTCCAGGTGGATAAGTGTGAAAGGTTGTGATAAACATCTCTCGTTAGAGTTAGCTTTTTTCCATTTTTGTTTGCGACCGAATGTTTTAAGGCCTCAGCTGTGCTCTTACAGGTGCCAGCTGTTTCCTTCCACAGGGCTGGATGATATTTCCATGTTTTTCTTTTAAGAGGTTTGGGCTGCACTTGAGAACACTTATGAAATGGCATTTTCGAGCGTTTTTGAGATTGTCATGGGACCACGCCGACTCTCACACGCATGCACGCACTTGGCATGTTAGTGAGGAGCATGTTTTTCACCCTCCACTCCAAAGCTTTCACTGTGTGTTTATGAACGTTTATATATCTATATAAGAAGCCCTTTGAAAAGGACATTCCTCAGACCTTAGCTGGCAGTGACATGACGTTATTCTCGCTTTGCTTAGCATACGTTTTTCATCCAGAAAAAGCGAATCCAGAACTAGCTACTCTTTCTCAAGTAACAGTGGTAAATACTTGGCAATTGTGGGTTGCTTCAGGATTTGGTGTGTTTTTATTGCTTTCAGAGAGCATGAAATGGGATTAAGCGAGTCAAGTGTTTGGGTGTGTGTGGACATGTACTTATACCTGTGGCAGAAGCTCTCGCTGATGGACATTCTCCAGGCTTCAGTTGACAGCGCCATTATGTGGCTCACGCCTCTCGTCAGCCAAAAGATCCACAAAGCTCCACAATCTGAAGTGTGTGTGTGTGTGTGAGAGGGCACGTTCCTGACAAGTGCAGATTGTCTTGTCCTTCTGATGTCACTTGACACAATTGTTTGTGTCTCTCTTTCACCCTGTTTCTCCAACAAGCACACAGGCATCTTGCAAATATTCTTAGAGAAGTGCAATCCATAAAAAAATCCCAAAAAATCCTGTCAGCTTAGCTCTTTGAAACTGTTGGGTTTTTAACCTTCTTTTCAGATTTTAAAAGGTTCTTTTAAAACCTTTCAAGGTCATGTTAGCTAGCTTGCTAATGGTAGCAATGAAGATTATTAACATGTATGACTTCCCTCAGAAATCCTTTTACATTATTGTAGCTAGTTCGCTAGTCTGAGCAGCGAAGATCATCATTACATTAGGAATGGATCAAAAATTCCTCTCAGAAATCAGGTCAGGTTAGCGTATGTTAGCTAGGCTGTTAGGGTTAGCAGCAACAACTTACTAAACATGAACATGACTCAAATCTTCCTAGAAATCCTTTCCGGTTAGTTAATATTAGCTAGCTTGCTAGTGTTAGCAATGGAGATTATTACCACTTTTGGATATGACTCAAATCTTCCCAGAAATCCTGTCAAGAAACTAGCTTGCTAGTGGCAATCATATTTAGCTAGCTTGCTAGTTAGTAGTGAACATTATTAAGCATTAGCAGCACTGGAATGAATTAGCAGTTGAGAATCTAAATATGTGGCTTAAAATTCTCTCAGAAATCCTGTCAGGTTTTGCTAATATTAGTTGACTAGCATTAGCAAAGAAGACTATTAACTTCTATTGTGGATGCCGAGCATAATCTAAGGCAGATTTGTAGAACTTTGATATTGTGACACTATCTGTCAGGACATGTTTGTGTAGCATTTATGGAAGGAGTCGTTGTAACTGTCAAAAAGTTTTTCACCACAGAAAAGTCTTCAGAGGACTTTGTGATTTCTGGATTCACAGATAACATGACAAGCAGTGGGGTTTTTTTTTTTTTTTGTCTTACTAACATAACAAAAACTAACAGATAAAAGGAACTAACTTGCTGACATTCCATAGCGTTAAATATAATTATAATTGGTTAAAAAGTATGACATGTCATTTATTAATAAATTCAAAATTTGTAAATGCTGTGATAAAGGAAAAAAATAACCACTTGGTGCATGCTGTTATAAGGGAAAAAAAAAATCCTGGCGTGGATTATTTTCCCATAACAGCACATGAAGCATTTAAGCCCTTACGTAATGCATACATATGAATGAAAACCAATAAATAGTCTCAGACATCCATACTTCTGCAATCAAAATATGCCTTGTGCTTTGACTGCAAGCAGACCTTATTAAAAAGTATTGTGAACAATAAACACTGTCCTTTTTCCATTATTGTCCTTGGAGGTTCTTGAGTTTAATCAGGATTACCAGGCACACGCGACAATAAGTAGTCCGCTCATAATCATGCTGGCTTTGTGCTTTGGTGTGGTTTTATCACTTGGAAAGAGAGTTAGAATGGGATTAAGGCAGCCAGTAGAGCTATAGTCGTGTGTGTGTGTGTGTGTGTGTGTGTAGCTGCTGTTTCTTTGCATCACAGCTCCTCCACTGAATAGCAAATTTGCCTTTCACACGTGCTAGAACGTGAGCTCCTTTGTTAACTAAAACTGATGCAATGCTCAGAGAGCTATGTTAGGATGTCATTGCGCAACCTAGCTTTATGCCAGCTGCCAAACCTTGGCACAATAATAGTACCTGTGTGGATTTGTTTGTTCTGAGGGCAACAATATCCAAAATCATAGCTGTCATCACCTGAAACCTATTTTTCCACACAGCTAATCGCGGCGCCATGCTCCAATCTGTACGGAGCTCTAGAGTGGAAATTAAAAGCTCCGTATTGAGGGACCAGTGGGTTTGACATTTTCACACACATGCCCGGTTTGGCTGGAGCACCAACACGCATCAGCGGTTATCCGGCACGTGTGGAAGAGTGTGTAAAAATGTGTGCGAAAGAATAGCGTAATAGCGTTTATATGAGAAAGACGGATAAGGTTATCAGTGGGACGTGTCCAGATCAACATTACTTTTGACCAGCTTAAAAATTCCCTTAAGATGCAACAGCGGGTTTTCAGACAGGAAAGCGGTTGTGGAGCTCTGCGTTTTAGCTCCTAAAGAACCAAAATGCTTTATTTTCCTGAAATCTTCTGAAATATAGCTCATTTTAGCTAGCTAGCTAATGTTAGCAGGGAAGATTATGAATATTTATTATTATGACCTCTAGAATCCTCCTAGCTGGCTAATGGGAGCAGTAAATATTATTGACATTTATTAATATAACAAAAAGTTCCTCAGAAATCTGGTAAAGTTAGCTAGCTTGTTAGTGCAAGGAGGGAAGATTATTCACATTTATAAATATGATGTAAATCCTGACAGAAATCCTGTCAGGTTAGCTCATATTAGCTAAGGGAATTCCGAAATCCTGTCAAGTTTTGTCATATTAATGAGCTGCCTAGCATTATGTATGTGTATATATAAAAAATATAAGAAATTAGGTTGAAATATTTTCAAGATTCGGTAGTTTTGTTTGATTTGAAAGCTGGAAGTAGATATATACCTTTACCTCCCGTTATGTTCGGGAAGAACACTTTTTCATTTTTCAGCCTAACCTCTAGTAATGCACGTCCAATTACCATAGTCAAGTCTGTTGACACATTTCCGTGTACTATTACCAGAAACGAAAACTTGTTTTCTCCGGGCGGTTCTGTCAGACACCTTAGTTACAGTCACATATAGGCTTCCATTATAAGTGAGTAAATGGTTTTTCTGTTCTTTTCCGAGATCAGGAAAAGGTGTGAAAACCTTTGTCCTTGGTAATCATACATAGGCTGCAGACATCAACGGCAACTCCCATTGAGCTCGAGCAGCATTTCAATTTAAAAAAAAAAAGAAATCCTATATGTAGACCAATTTACCGCTACACTTCGGTAAGGACGACACCATTCAATACATGCTGACACTAGTAGACAGTGATGAATTTCACACAAGCATTTCCTGCTACAATTTTTGGTTTAGTTGGGGGAACTCAGATTTGTGGTCAAAGGAGCCAAGACATCAATTTTTTTTCGCAGCGAGACATCCGACTTTGCACATGCTCTGTAGTTTATGAAATTCTATGATGTCACCTGTTATGAGAAAGTTGGAGTCTACGGCTGTAGATATGAAAAGATGAGTTGGAAAATGGTCTCAGCTACCCAGTGAACCTGAAGAAAATTAGAGCATGCATGTATTTTTTGGGCAGACTGAAAATTCCTGAATATGAATATGTAGTAAAGCTGATTGATGTAGTCATGTACATGACCTTATACGTTATACACACTAACGTTAACTGGCTGACATCAGCTAGGAATGCAAATAACGTACTAAGGGTGCTCTTCGAGCTTGGATATTCAACTGAAGATAAATATAGACGAGTATATGAGATACCAGCGATTAGTTAAAAGGAATCGTATTTGTAGGGATGTTGAGTAAGAAATGTCCTTCTTGAAGAAATCACGTTCACCAATGTGTCATGTGTACGCATCACTGGCATGAGCGTATTTGTGTTTTTCGCCACCCACTCCGTTTTTCAGCCAAAACACACGTCCAGTGCCCAGCCAAAAAGAGAGAAAGTGAGTTTAATTCGGATTGATTGGTCTAATCAAGTTTGTTCTACCCGATTTATCCGTGTCAATACAATTTCACAGCACAGACAATGTCAGAAGGCGAGCGGTCGGCCTCGTGGTGAGCGCGATCGATATATCTTGGCCCCTCCCACACGCACGCACACTCACGCATGTGCAACGTCTGTTTATCATTGTGTTTTACTACACAGTGAAAGCCTAACTCTTAAAAACAAGGTTGCTTGTTGTACTTAAATGTCAGTGTTAATCAGGGACATGATGGATGAACTTACTAACCTGTTTCTGTTTCTCTCTCTCTCGCTCTCCCTCTCTCTCTCTCCATGTGCTGTGTTCCTGTCTGACCCGGCCACGCTTTCCTCCTCTAATAGGTAATGTGTTTTATTTTTACTTCCCTGCCTCAATCTGAAGCTCCCATTTAGACGTCACTAGGGAAAAAAAGAGCATGTAATAAGCATAACTATGTGATGAATTAATAATGGTCGATGTTTCAAACCTGCTGCTGCTTGAATCTGCATTATGTGACCTCACTTAGCTGTTCAGCAGATGAGCATGAGAAGGAGAAACCTTTAGTTAGCTCTACCACATCTTCACATGATCAGTATTTATTTAGCAGTTTTTCTCTCTGCCTGCTAGGATTTGCTTGTTAGCAATGTTGGCAGCTATCCTACTTTGTTGAAAATGAAATGCTAAAGCTAGCTAGCAGGTGTTACATAATATATAAGCTACCACTTTAGTGCATAGTTTTGCGTGTAATTAACGATCTCTCATTTAAAAAGATATATATATGATCAGATCTCCATTTCTCTAAGGTCACTCGTTTTTTTTTTTTTGTTTTTTTTTTTAACATTTTTCACTCATTTGACATTTTTTTTTTATTTTTTTATTTTTATTCTTCTTCTCTTAGCCATATTCCTTATTCATTTTCTGTCTTTCTTGTTTTGGCTGCACTTTACCATCCAAAATACTCGCTTCTCTTCTGTTCTGTTCTCCTCTGCACTTTCTTTCATACTCACTTCTGTTTCCTCTGCTGTCTGTCATCTCCTACCCAGTCTTGTCATCTCTTATCATTTTTTCCTCTCCTGTATGCTACCATGCTTTATTCGTTCAATGTCTTTCACCCCTTCCCTTTGCTACTTTACTCCTCCCTTGCCCTTCTCCTTTGCAAAATTTATACCTCTTAATTTCTCGCCTCCTCTCCATTCCGCTCTTATTTTTCAGTCACACCCTACACTTTATAATCCTTAACGTCATCCCATAAGAGTCTTCTACTTATTCGTCGCCCAGTCATCTCGGCTGCTATCATCATTCTAACACTGATAATCCCAGGACTCCTGACCTTCTTCAGCCCGTCGGCTAACTGGGTCACCCTGCACTCATCTCATGCGTGTCGCATTTGTGCGACATCTCTCCCTCTCTCTTTAATGATGCTTTTCTTCTGTTCGTTGAGGTGGAGTGTTAAAACTTCACTCGCTGGTGCCTGTCAGAAGTCGTTAGACTGACGAGCGGGATGCGTTTCATACTGAGTGCCAAGGCTCTCCGCTGCAGCTTGCTATCTTCTGCCTCTATGTGACAGCAAGTTGTGTGTGTGTGTGTGTGTGTGTGTGTGGTGTCAATGCTGTCATACTGGCACTGTGATAAGGATGTCATGGTTCAGCCGCAGAAGCCTCCACCGCTTGTTTACGTCTTGCTATAAATGTCTTCCTTGATCTCCGCTTTATTTCCTCAGGACTGATTGTCGTATCCACCCCCACCTCACACCCTCCCCTCCCCCACCAGGGCGTCGAGTGTCAGTGCTTCTTGTTGTCATTGTTGTCGTTGTTTATTCCATCACGCCGCCCAATAACAGGTCACTAACACTCTTTATCTGTCAGTCACAAAGATCCTTTAACTGTGACATTTGATTCTGTCAAAAGACCCCAGTACACAGATTGACGGACGGAATAAAAGCAAAACAAAACAAAAATGCACTATGACAAATTCGAAACAAACACCGTGACAGGTTTGTTCGACACCAGTTTGCTTTGTTTAGAACCGGACTAAGTTCGCTTAAAGTTGGTTTTTGATTTCAAACAAAGTAAACAAATGCACAACAAACGAAACACAAGCACACTATGACAACTTCTTGGTGCCATGAGAACAATTTAAATCACTAAGCTATCTGATTCTCGCCTGCTGGAATTGGCTAGCGTTACACTGGTGATATGATTCTACCTAATATGTAACATGGTGTAACCATAACAACAGTCGTGGCGGCTTCAGAGGCCTTTTGTGTGCGCTAGTACATATATGCTGAAGCTTTGTGGAAACAACCTGCTGGAAATGATGCTCTGTTTGTACACTTCTTACAACATGTGAATACGAGACCTGTGTGTGTGTGTGTGTGTGTGTGTGTGTGTGTGTGTGTGTATGCAGGTGGATGGATGCAGAGGAAGGCCAGATAGTGCTTAATTTGCTAACATCTAAAGCCTAATGCATATTCAAGGTGTGTGTGTGTGTGTGTGTGTGTGTGTGTGTGTGTGTGTGTGTGTGAGAGAGAGAGAGAGAG
>JAQQZR010000019.1:3133737-3146947 GCA_030068235.1 Notoglanidium macrostoma
TATGGGCAATTTAGAGTAGCCAGTTGACCCAATCTGCATGTCTTTGGACTGTGGGAGGAAACCAGAGCACCTGGAGGTACCCCTACATGGGGAGAACATGCAAACTCCACACAGAAAGGCACCCTGGGTTACCCGGGGATCGAACCCAGGACCTTCTTGCTTTGAGGCGACAGTGCTAACCACCGCACCACCGTGCCGCCTTTAGATCAGCTCATCTTTTATAACATCATGAGGGTTTATCACGCAAACATGACAAACATTGTCCATGCCGGACAAACAAGAAGGAAGTCAATTAGTTTCTGAGGCTGCATTTCTGACTGATACTTTGGTAGCACTTGGTAGAACCTGAAAACACTTCAGTCAGTAGTTCCTTCACTACAGAAGATACTGCAAACAGTAAGAAGCTAATTATCAAATAAGTTAACAGTTGACAGGGGATTCTTTTCTGTCTCTCTCATCCTGATATGGCCCCTTCTTTTTTGACTCCATAAAACAAGACTACATGAAGTAAAATCGAGCAGACAGATAGGGCTTTCAGCTAAATGTAAAAGTATATAATAATGTTTACACAACTCTGGCACTTTTACCTCACGGACCGTTTATAGCCTTGGCCTGTCTGTGCAAACGGTTGATAATAGCTCGGCTCCGTCCTCTGAGAGGTCCTGCGAATGAAATCGCTGCTGACTGAGAAACAGTGTCAGTCGTCACTCCCTTTGGCATGCAGCTCAAAGCTCGGAAGCTGGTCGTTTAGGGACTCGGATTCAATAAATCTGCTCATGTTCCTCGGAGGTGTCCAGAGAGCGCCTCCAAAAAAATTAGACGTAGCGAGTGTGACCTCCTATTATCCTACCCTGAGGGCGTCTTCTCACTAACGAGCTCATTTTCCAGAGTATGCAGGCCGTAAATGATGGCCATGATCATGTAGTAAATATCTGCATCACATATTTTCTGTGTGTGTGTGTGTGTGTGTGTGTCTACTTGTGTGTTTACACATTATGACCCTGAGGCACATGCTAAATGTGTTGCATAGGAAGAAGGAACTCATTCATATATCAAAGGTTTTCACAAATTTTATTAGCTTACTTGAAATTAGTTGACAGGATTTTTAAAAAAATATTTAAAATATTCATATAATCCTTACTGCTATCTTTAGTTAGCTGGCTAGGATGCACTAACATGACAAGATTTCTAAGAGAACTTTCGTAATCTCTATAACATTCGAAATCTTCCTTGCTAATATTTGCTAACAAGGCTAACCAGACAGCATTTCTCTGACAGTTAGTCTAATCTCCATATTATTCAAAATCTCCACAGCTAATATTTGCTAACAGGGCTATATAATGTGCTAATCTGACAGGATTTCTGAGAGAATATTCATAATCACCATAATATTCATAATCTCCACTGCTAATATTTGCTAACAATGCTATGATGTGCTAACCTGACAGGATTTTTATGACGGTTAGTCTAATCTCCATATTATTCAAAATCTCCACTACTAATATTTGCTAACAAGGCTATATAATGTGCTAATCTGACAGGATTTCTGAGAGAACTTTCCTAATCACCGTAATATTTAAAATCTTCACGGTTAATATTTGCTAGCAAAGGATAGGCCTGTTTGATAGGATTGTTTGTTTTGAAGCTATATCTGTTTATAAATTTTCATGATCTTTATTGCTAATGCTAGGTAGTTGGCTAACAAGCTGAGTGACAAGATTTCAGCTGTTTATAATCATTATATATTATAGTTTATAATCTTTGCTGCTAATGCTAGACAAATAGCATATTATGATATTATCATATTACCAGAATATCTAAAAATACTTTATCTTTTAGAGGGCCAAGTGCTCAAAAATGTTTGAATGCACCGAGAGGCTGGGCTCCTTATCCGATCTGCAGATAGACCGTCCTTCTTCCTGTCTCCTGTCCTTTGAACACAAAGGCCTTTTGAACACAGATTACCTGTATCCAGTCTTCAGCTCGGTGACCTTTAAATTCAGTGAGTGATGTAGTTCTTGATGGAGCCACAATTGACACTTTGCTCCATGTTTATGAGGCAGAGAAAATGGATCACTTACAGGTCAGCTCCATGACTGAGGAAGTGTCAGGCAACATTGAATGGTAGTTACATCACACTATATAGCACCGCTGAACGCTTGATTGTGATTGCTGGTGATGAATTTGAATTTTCTCTAACGGAAGCTCTGACAATAGTTCTGCCTGCAAGGCGGATCACAGATTTATCTTAATGTGCTCATTCTAATACATTACAAATGGGGTCGTGTTTACCGTGTTCACAAGAAGACTCCATGGGAACTCTACCTCTTCTGGTACTCATGACTTTGGAAGTGGACATTTTCCGAAAGCTCAGAGTTCACGAAGTGCGACACGTTTGCTGAAGTTTTAAGAAATTTTTCTTTGTAATTTTATAATATGTCTGAGGAAAATGTTGATATTGCCAATAGCCTCATCTTTTCATTTTAGTTTTGGTACGTCCCTATATTATGTAAGAATAACAATGTTCTGGAGTGTTTGCGTGTAATTTTTCAGTTCTATATTGAAGGCAAAATGTTCTAGAAATATGAACAATGTTATAAAACAATGCCTGGATATTCTGTGTTCTAGAATGATATTAACCGGTTGTGTAGGAGTGATGCCTTGGTCATTATGATGTCATCATGGCCTTCAGTGGTATTAATGTGTTTTGTAGTCTTGCCACTGTGTTCTAGAGTGTTTCATCTGTTCCATATTGTGGTTACATAATTCTCTAACATGATCATTGGGTTCTAGAATTACCTGTCAATGTTTTAGAATAACGCCACTGAAGGCTGCAGTTTTGCCACAGTTTAGAATAATGATGCCATTGTGTTCTCAAATAAAGCCACAGAACTTGATGCTTAAATATTGTTGCAGAACAATTCTACAGCATTCTGGAAAATGTCACAGCCGTGCCGAGACAGATTTTGATTCGGAATGAATGAATCCCTTCCTTGACACTACACCAAATTTTCTCCATTGTTTTTAAACCAGGAGTGGTTTATACTCTGAAATACTCTTAAATGCAGCTTCAACCTAGAGCTTAATCCTTGTATGTATTGTTTCATATCATTTTAAGATATCATCAGGATGCTATTTTTATGCTTCATTTGTTGTATGCATGATATTTTCTGAATTTCTCAGGGCAGACTGGAAGCAGGAGTCTAACTATCCTTAATTTCTCCAATCTTAGCAGTTTTATTCATGGTCATTATAAATTCAGTAGTATATTTGGTGCTTCAAATGATTTTATGTTAGCAGGTTTTATTAATAATGCATATCGCCTGAGCAGGCGGGTATTAATCAGCTCTCCTTAAGTTATAAAACATTCTGACTTTAAGCAAGAATAAAATTAAAAGTAATAGGGGGAAAGTGTTTAATGACATTAGTGGAATAAGTCCAACTCTGTGAAAGCGTATTATTATCTTGTATCGATCAAGGACTCGTTTCACTGTTTTTTTAAGATGCCAGTGAGGAAAAGTGAGGCTCCAATCCCAGTCAAAGGGGTGTGGTATCCTACTTTTTCAAAGCTGTCAATCCCAAATAATAGTACGTAATTTTGTTTTGCATTATTTAAAATTTAGCTTTCATATATTTCCTTGTGGCAACTCTAAATTGCCTATAGGTGTGAATTTGAGTATGAACGTATGAGTATGTTAGCCCTGCAATAGGTTGGCGACCTGTACACAGGGTGTACACCGCCTCTCACCCAAAGTCATCTGAGATTATCTCCAGTTTCCCTGCGACCCTGCCGGATATGCAGTATAGATGATGGATGGCTGAATATTTCAATGTTGATTATGTTTCGAAACACATATGGTCTCAGAAAACATTGCCACTCATTTGTGCCTGTTGGTTAATTTTGGAACTTTCATTTATGCCAACAGTTTTTGATGCAGATATCTGGGTTACAATTTTGGCCAATCTTGGCCAAACTGGGCCTTAGCATCTCACTAGAAACTTACAGTAATGCAGTAATTTCTTGACAATCATGGATGGAAATGACAAAAAAGCCCAAATATCAATGTTTTTTACATATAATACAATGGAAATGGTGGAAATAAAAATAACAACTTCTTTTATTGCAGTTCACGCTGGAAACAATGGAAACAAACTTCAAAAATGTCAACTAAAACGAATCCTTAATTAACCCTAAAATTAAGACCATCTCTGTAAATCTGTTTTTTTTTTTTTTTTGTTTGGTATCAAAGTGCCAATTTATGTGTTTTGAGTGTTGAGAAAATTACTACTAGATGAATATTGAGAGTGAGAGTGTTCCAGATGTTAGTAGCGTACACATTTTCTTACACTTTCCTTATGTTTCACCCTCAGGGCATTCACGAAAGCAGCGCTTGATGAGCTTAAAGCTGAATTTAAATCCACCCTGTCAGATAGATAGAGATGTACACAGGTACTAAACCATTAAGAGCGTTAAAAGCCAATAAAAGTCAAGTTAAATCAATTCTAAATGAAAGCGCCAACGTAATGACACTAGTATGTGTAATAAGTTCCTTGTTTCTGGATGCAGTGTTTAGAGCAAGCTATACAGTAGTCTGTGTATTACATTAGAAAATTACATTTAAAAAGCTTTAGAAAAGCTTAAGTGAAAAATGGATAAGTCCATTGTTTAGAATCTTGTACTATGAGGCAGGGCCTAACTCACACTGTGGTCTTTAAAGGCTAACACTACTTAAGATACAGTTATTTAAAACATTTATGATTCATGCAGAGGTCAATATGGTCATTCAAATAACTACCTTGAGTAAGAGTAAGAAAGGAATCATGAAGTAGGCGGTGCATCATATAGCTATATATCTGGAAGAGAAACTGTTTTTCTCAATATGTATCTAGTGATGTCCTTCCCCTGTTGAATCTCCCGGTAATTAATCATGAACCTCTATGGCTTCCACCTTGAACTGTCTGCTATCTTTGACATCAGATCCTCGTGTCACAAATTTTACTGACATGGCTCTTAATGAACTTACAGAATTGACCCTATCGCTTACCGAGGAAAGGTTTTGTTTCATTTCCTCACAGCTTCACTATGGGAATTCCTCAGGGGTCAGTTCTTGGTCCACACTAGTTTTCACTTTATAGTAAATCACTGGGCTCAATGAATAGGTCTCGTGCTACACTGATGACACACTACTTCAATTTCCTCCCTCCTCCCCCCTGAAAATAATCAACTGCTTTTCTGACATCACTTCCTGGATTAAGGAAACCTTGACAAACTGAATTCATATAACTACGATTGAAGATCTTCTGGATGCAGGACCTGTCAATAATCATTAACATTGTCACAGAATCTTTGGTTTGATTTTAAATGACAGACTTTACTTCTCTGATCACATCGCATTAACCACTTGATTTCTTTTCAAAAACATGGTAATAATATAACCTCTTCTAACTACAGAATTGGCTGGCCTGGGTCATAAGCTTTCTTAAATTTTCAGCCTGGGTCATAACCTTTAAAGTTCTTTACTGAGGTCACTCCATCAGCTTCCTGTTGCAGCAAGAATTAAATCCAAGACTTTTGTCTTTGCATTTCAGGTATACAAGGTCTCTACACCACATTACTTTTGCATCCTGGTTCAGAACTACAGCTGCATGCCAAGTGAATGTATGATGGGAAGAATGTTGTGAACCTCTGGGGTCTTACGATGTCCTTTTTCTGAGGTTTATACTATGGGAGTTACTCAGGGGACAGTACTTGGTCCACTCCTGTTCTCTCTTTATACTGAGTCACTGGTCCAAATGGGGCTCATCTCATGTCTTCCCTTATCACCAAATGCAAGATCTTCTTTTATCATCAAGATCTCACTGAGATCTCACTCAAATGAGCCTTTGCCTTCACCCAGCCCTGAGGCTCTATTCCACAAATGTCTAAAGGTTTTCCACTTCAGACGTACTATAGGATCACACCGTACCTTCTCTGTTCTCATCTTGCATTAATTGTCTTTTGTCTTGGTTTTGGCTTGGAATTCATTGAAGCTGCCTTTCCCTGTGTTCCCCCAGAATGTAAATTGTGTTTTTGTTACCACCTAGATGACTGTAGTATGAATCAACTGTTATATAATGTGACAAATGGTACATCACCCACAAACTACACTCTGACCAATAACATTATTGTGTCTATCCATTTGAGAGCACACTCAAGTGTAAAGAACAAACAGGTGGCATTTTAAAGCTTTAAAAACTTACAGGTGCTGCTAAAAATGGCAGTCTTATGAGTTGTACAAAGTTATATTTTAGTCAACCTCAGATTTGGGTTTTCTTTGGTGAGAGTAATGTTCAGGTTGGTTATGTTTGTTGCCTGTAGATTCAAACCTGAAATCTTTTATTAAATATTCTAGCTTCACTTATTGTAAACACAGGCAGTTGTTTTTTGATGCTTTGTTTTTGCGATTTTTGAGTTATCGATAGCCACTCCCCACTTTTTAACACTTTAAGTCTTTCTCCAGTATGCTATGTGGATTAGCTTGGCTTCTTGCACAACCTTCAAAAGTCTAAGATGCCATAGTGACTGGCTTAAAATAAACATGCTCCTAAATTACGGTGAAAATGAAATCTTTGCTGAATTTCTTTTCTTTTTTCTTTTTTCTTTTCTTTAGCTTTCCAATTTCCAATTTAAACAAACCTAGTGCGCTGCAAATCTCTGATTTACTGTGTTTCAGGTGTAGATACTGAGACACTCAACATCGAATGGGGTTTTGATGGATGTAAGCGTGTGCAGTAGCGAGAGTTTAAGCATTAGAGTGACTCATTGGTGGGATTTTGCTGCTAGATGGAGGGAGAAACAGAGGTGAGAAGACGTAGATGGGCACTGGGGAGACAGGATGGATGCTTTGGAGAGTTTGAGGTTTATTGCATGTGAGATTCAATCCCATATATGAGACTCTGATTTTATTAAATTTTAAGAATTGCTTGGCCACAGTGAGATGGAGGGGGTTTGAGGAAAGAAATAAAAGATGACTGATGTTTCTCAAAGCCAGGCTGGGAAAAAAACTGGACCATGTACAGTATATGGTACGTGTCTATAAACGATTGTGATCTATTGTGATATTCAACATGCACAATATTGTTATCCTGGACATTCATGTTCCTGAGATAAAATACTGTATATCCCATTTGGAAGACAGCTTTCTTATGAGTCCTTATTTTAGGCAAATGAATCTAATATCATACCACACTGTATATACTGTATCTTCCTAATTGTTGTTAAAAACACCATTGTGGGTTGTATATTCATAGTGCTTGGTGTGATTTGTGCGTTATGTTTAGCAATATCTATGCAAAGATGTAGCTCTTATTCTCCTCCATATTCAATAATATGCAGCATGATGAAAAGCCTGAGCTTAGCCTGCATCTATTCTCATTGACGCTTCCATTCATTCCCTTAAAATGCAGCATGTAAGCAGGTCTTAATTAGGCAAATGTTAAAACCGTGTGTTGTAATGAGCCGGTTTAGGGAAAGGCCATTCATAAGGCAAATCCTGGACAAGGAGTCTTATTCCAGGATATTTTCATAAATGCCAAGAAATGCCAAGACTATTTTTGTGTATATTTTGTTTCTTTAGTGTGAACACCTCATTCCTGAGATAGATACGCTGTTAAAGAGAGATTTTTTTAGTTTGCTGTTCAGCCTGGTGAATGGAGACTGGTTTCTCAAAGGTCAGTCATCTAGCCATTTGGCAAGGCATCTATCCAGACTAAATAGTCCAGGCTCAAGTCTTTCAAACCTCCTTCGTAAACCTCGAAAAAAGGTAACAGAATCACACATCTTCCTCGTCTTGATAGTACTCTGTGTTTGCAGCGCATGGACTCATTCTCATTGTAATGGGCTCCCGTGAGATGATGTGTCCCATGAAGCTTTCGCTCAACGTCTTTTCAAGTTGTCGTCTCAGGAAAATTGCCTGCTGTGTTTCCATCCAGGGTGGAGATACTCCAGTTCTCCATTGTGCTGCAGAGCTCCTGATCTTTTGGATAATGAATTTAAACTGTGGGAGTTTTCAGACATTCAAGCAGGATTAAACGGCTAATGGCTTTTTCACAACGAGTCCCCGGAGGAAGAAGGAAGATCCAGGCTGAAATGGCGTTGAGTTATTTTGTGTCGCTCCCGGTTCTCAGCGTCACTTCACTGCATTGTTCAGCTTCCGTCTTAAATTAAAGATGCTCTCTGCCTTCCGAATGAAACAAGCCACGTTCTCTGTAGGTGTCTTTTTTAAGGTTCTGCTCTGATGGTCTAATGGCATTCATGCTCGTCATTACAGGAAGCAAAATGCAGAAAAATAAAACAGAAAAGCTATCCCAGGGTACCAGGCTCAAATTGGCAATTTCTCGCTCACAAATTACTTCCACCTCCTCCATGCTTGCTCATTCACTTGCTCGTTTCTGGGCACCCATCACTGCTCTCATCTTCCACATCTCTCGATCTGACAGGCTTTTACTCCCAGAAGGATGCTGGATTTAGGGTTCGCTGTGCTTCGTGACAAATCCCCATTCACCAGACTGAGCTTTGGATTGGCCGAAGGCAGAAACCTAAAACTAGACAGTAAGACACCAGTGTTCTGTATGGATTGACTGACTAAATTTTACTGTAAGAAATAAAGCATCCAGTTTTCTGACTAGGAGGTACATGAGACAAATTTCCGAAAAAGGCCTTACCTGAGATTTCATGTTATGAAAGATGAAAGTTATTCCAGGTTGTTCATAAACATGTATGATCAAGAGATGACAATATCTCTCAGAAGGATTGTTTTTTTTTATTTTCTTATCTAAACCGAGACGCTGTAACTAAGCCGATCTAATCTGCCTGTCTCTCAAAAGGTCAAATGAAGTATCGGAAAAGTTTCCCATACCTTAAAAAGGTCAAAGAAACATTCTGAAGCCATCTGCGTATAGCGTTTAATGAGAGTCCTTCTAGTAAAGTCCGTTCGCATTGTGGCCATCCTGGCAGCACTCCCAGGAAGTTATTTTCATTTGAACAAGACCAGGCTATCTACTTGAACCCATAAACCAGAAACAGATTGACATGATGACCTTTCAAACACGGATTTGAAATGGCTCTTAACATTTCACAAAAATGGTGCAAAAGATGTGTGGCCTTTATCTCAAATAGCATTTAAAATTTTATTTGTTCTGCCTACTGTTCATACATGCATCCCCAACTCATGTTTAAGAGTCTAATAAGTCAGGAGTTTTCTGGTAACATCTTAACCGACAAGGAGATTTGCTCTTTTTCCTGAAGGGTGGGACTTATGCAAAACTGCTGCCATATTGAGGATTGTCCCATTAACATTTACCCACTTTTCTGTCTCATCTTTCCACCTCGGGTTAATCCAGACTGAAAGCTAAATTCTCAAACTCTGGTCCTCCAAGCTCTATGCAAAACACATTAACTTTGACAAGGCAGCAGAATCGCATGGCATTTTAATCTTATTGGCAATTTGTGGAAATGAACCCATTCTGGACTGATGTGATCGCTATTCGAGTGAAGAAACTTAGTTGAAAAAGCACCTTGAAACCATCTGACTGAGTAAAGACATGTAGCTTATTTACTTTATGTTAAAAGAATCAGGTGAGTTGTGTGGTGTATGGTGTGGTCTTTGTACATGGGACTGACTCCAAGAACAGCATCCTATGCAACCATTAAAGAGGTTAAATTCTTCAAGCCTTGGTCCTGTTTGGTTTAATTGTCGGAGATTTCTTGCTGGCCGGTTGGCCAAGACAAATCACTGGGTAACGGAACTGATGAGATTACCCAGTCAATGAGAACAGTCAGTACATCTCCGTTTGTGAATCATTCCCAGACTTACCAACAAACACCAACAAGCCAAATCACTGGAATGGAGTGTTGTACCTTCGTGTCATGGTTTAGAAGGCTCTAGAATGGTTCTCTCCTTTCATCCTGGTTCATCTATATTCTCAATCATTTTTCTGAAGCCTGGAAACCAAAGGAACATGATGTGATCTGGAGAATGTTGACATTTGATAAAGAGTATATTGGTGTCTGTTACTTAATTTTGGGATGTGTTGGGAAATATTAGAGTATACTGATGGTGATGGAGCGCATTGCGTGTGGAAAGATGGTGTATGTTTGCACAAGTTAATGTTGAGTAGCATTTGACGGAGTGCAGTGGTACTTCGTAATGAAAGGTTGCTATTTGTTGGGCAACATTGGAGTATGGATGTTGGCGTTTGAGCGTGAACTCTGGTGCTTTTGCTGATGTTTGGGAATATGGTATGTCTTGGTCACTGTTGTGGTTTATTGAAAAAATATTGAAGTGTGTTTGAAGAATGAACCTGTTTGATGGAGAAGGACGTTTGAGTGATCTTTTATATGAACGAGGATGTTGGTGTTTTGTTGGTTTATTGTTGGAAGATAGGTGATATCAGGTCAGTACTATTGAGTTCAGCCATTAGTGCCTTATAGCAACCTGAGGCAACAATTCACACAAGCCCTGCATCAATCTCCCACTTGACGTCCCCACATTATAAGTGAAGCTCTCACTTTCCGTAATTTGTCTGATTGTTTCTCAGTGATACCATCGTGGTTCTTAATAGCTTATCTGCCTGCGAAGAGATTCGTCAATAAAGTGTGACCGTCTTTCAATCCCCTGTTCAAAGCACAGACTAATGTCCTGCCTTATTCACACAATGAGGTTCCATGCTGCCATTTGGATAGTAAAGACACCCCAAAATGTCGCTCTCAACCCTGATCTAGTCATTTTAACAGCCTCTGGGTGGCTATTTTTTCCCAGCCGTATGAATTTTTCATGGGCTTTTTAAAGCAGGGCTGTGTGTCCGACACTCAGGGGGACTCTCAATGTGAGGGATGTGGAGCTACTAATGATCAGCTCGAGAGTTTCCAAGATCAGCCTACTGGAGGTGGAGAAGACATGTATTCTCTTGCTCTCTTTTTGTCTCTCCCTCACTCCGTCTTTTCCTACCACTCAATCTGTCTTCCAGTTTCTCGCCCAGTATGTATTTCTTTTTTCCGTATCTCTGCCGTACACCTGTCTCTTTTTACTTGCTTTCACATTTTAAGCCTAAGCATGCATCATTATTCAAACAGAGCAACAGCAATTGCACATTGTTTTCGAATACTAGCAGCCCCTTAGATAAGAGGAGCAAGAAGGGGTTGTATTTGCTCTGTTAGAAACTGCCCCTGATTGATGACGGAGGTGTTTTATTTCTCATCAGCAATCAGCGGTTTACAGGCAATCCAAACTCTGGGTAACTCTGTAGCTGCTTGGGGCAAGGGCAGATCAGAGGTTAATGTTCTTTACTACTGCTCAGCACGAGTCGTAGTTTGCATTCTGCCTGAATACCATCTTGTATGTCTGCTTAGATAAAATCATCCTCCAAAACGGCAAATCTAATGGCACTAATGGGGGTTTCACGTTTAATCAAGTCAGTGAATGTCAGAAATACACCGAAATTCTGAAATAAAGAATAAACAATGGATGTGTATTATATAAGATGGACTAATAAAGTTTATCCATAGTTTATCCTCTATCTAATGCCAAGCCAAGCTGTTTAAGCTACAGAAAGAGAATGTCTGGCATACAGACAAGCACAGACACACTTCTGTGAATAGCATTTTCTCTCTGGAATCTTTCCTCCGACAGTCACACACACTTTTCAATTCAAAACCTATTCCGAAGCTCATCTGCTTGTCAAAGCTTACCATCTACCATTATGTCACAAGCCAGACCACTAGCATCTGTAGAGGATCTGGTTTGTTTTGCTAATAAATGCAACCAAGGACCACTTACTTCCACAGAAAGAACCCGTTTGACTGATCTTTTCCTGAAGCCTGTCAGATCCAGTTACGATTTTATTTATTTTTTGCTCTGAAACACCCATTCAAGACAAATTCACACAGAATTGTTGCAATCCTGTCGGATTCTGGAGGTTGTGGCCAGAAAAGTGTACAAATGCTCCATAACTTGTGGATTGAACATCTAAGTCTGAGATCACAACACAACCTCACTCGTCTCTCCAAACCTGCACTAAAATGATAAAGTTAATGCCTTAGGCCTTTAAGAGGTCGTCAAAAAACTGCATTTGTGCTAAGAAATCTTGGGTTGTCCCATTGGGCGGTTCTGGGGTTTCATGTGGTTTTGGACAGAGGGACAGTACTGAACCACAAATCAGAACAAAACTGACAGACCATAAAAAAACCAGTCTGATAAAAAGCGATATTAACAAACGATGAAATCATTAGGTTCGCCAATTTTGTGTTGGCATTCGAATGGAATTCGGATAATAATATAACTTCAATTTGATTTATACCATTTAATCTGTTATTTCATGATACGCATGTTTTACTGAACCAATCAGTTGGCCTCATTAGTCAATCTTTGACTAAAGATGTGTGTAAATATTCGTGGAAGCCAAACCGAGCTAAATATTTATGCCAGATTCTAAGTTTTGTAAACGCTGATGTTCTTTGAATTTGTATGTGTATCCTGATAAATGGCAGTCACCCATAAATTACTGGGCGCCTGCACGTCACAGCTGATTTGTGTTTAGTGATTTTCTTAAAAGTTCATAAAAAGGCCGAGTCCACAGAGCGGAAAGTGCAAACTGGTTACTAAATAGCCTTAAAAAAGAAGGTAGGCGTCAAAGTACTTTTGACTCACATCTATGAGAAACAAAAAATCTTATCTAGCAGCATATCCAGCAGAGCCACAGCGACTTATAAAGGCCAGCATATGGAGATCAGTTACAGAGGTGAATTCTCGATCGTCCGTCCAGCGCTGCATAAATGAGGTCAAAGGAAAATGGTTTGACACAAAAACGGAGTAAAAATATGTATCGACAGAGCTTATGTATCTGATACTGGGGGAAGCCAAAGCTTTTTAGAATTGACCAGATGCTGTAGAAAAGAGAACTGAATTACAAGCCAGCTTTAATCCTCTGAAAAAGAAAATCATACCAATCTCTAAAGATCCATTGCCTCCTAAGGGCATCATGTGCTAACTCTTCCAGTAATATCAATTCTGCCTTTTGCACCGTCTCGGCTACCATTTACACAGACCCACCCATCCTCCTTTTATATAGCGGCATCCATCCATCCATCTTTATCCGTCTGGGTGGCGGGGAAGCTGGAGGCAATCCCAGCATCTTGGGGTGAGAGGCGGGGTACACCCTGGGCAGGTCGCCA
>JAQQZR010000019.1:3162586-3194698 GCA_030068235.1 Notoglanidium macrostoma
CAGGGTGTACCCCGCCTCTCGCCCCAAGATGCTGGGATTGGCTCCAGCTTCCCCGCGACCCAGACGGATAAAGCGCTGTAGATAATGGATGGATGGATGGAACAGGCACTCAATCTGGACGTTCTATATATAGCACTTTAGACAGGGTGAGAGGCTGCTTTTTGGGTATTTTGAACAAAGCATGTCACAGACATTTTATTAAGACTAAATCCAACTAAAAAAAAACCCGCAAGCTTACATGTAGGAAAAATGGTGTTAAACTACAATAGATTCGTTACTCCATGTCATATGCCTTTGATGGTAGCTTGGAAAATATTCAATAATTAACAATAGACAAGTAACTATCATTGGACGTCCATTTAAATGAATTCATGTATTGTAACCGATTGATGCTGCAGAACTCATAAAGATGTTCTCTTTTTTTGGTTTAACATTCAAACCAATGGTTTAACCATAATTCCATGACTTAAAAAGGATAATATCATCTATATGAGTTCTGTAGTAATTGTAATTCATCCTTATTAATAATTAGTGTGTACGGTCTGAGACCTTCGAGTTACAATCGTACAGCAGGTCGCATCCATGCTTTCTCACAGTGTTAACACAATTAGCCTGTGTGTACTCTGAAAGCTATGCAAAGATTGACATGAGGGGGGGTGGATGAGCAGGGCTTTTTTGTTTGTTTGCTTTATTTATATAAATGGCCCCAGGCAAAATTGTGGGTTTTTTTCACGAATGTACTGACATTTGAGATGTTTCGTTTTAAGTGATTCAAATGGTGAAATAAATGGTACGACCGAATGCCTCGATGTTTTCTCTAAACTCAATGCTAAAAAAAAAAAAAAACAGATAATGTGTGACACATTTAATTATGGAGAACGATCCATATCTCCGGCCGAAGCTCGGCTTGGGTTTATTTGGCTGCCTCGTTTAGTTCCTGGACCGTTGAACCTGCTGACTAAATGAATTTATTGTTGCGCTCTAGCTGCCTATGTCGATATACCTCCCCTTTGGCCTCAGAACATCTGGCCAGAGGAGCTGAAGTGTGTGTGTGTGTGTTGTCAGAATTGTGAAGGGCTGTAGAGGAAGCCAGGTATGAAATTGGACACCGAGTTCTTCAATTTAATCCCATGAGTAAACATAGATGCCGTGAGATCAGAGGCAGCTAAGCCCGCTTGTTAGAAGCATGTCATTATGGTCAAAGTCAGTGGAAGTCAGACAGATAAAGAGAGAAAGAGAGAGAGAGACTGAGAGACATGTAGCCTCTATCCCACTTGCCTTTCCTCCGTGTACATATCTGCCATGACTATATTAAAAACATTTAAATGAGGTGTCATCATATTTCAGTGTATTCATCTAATAAAATATGTTTTCGATAATAGTAGTAGTAAAAGCTAGGTGGCTATTTGGAACATGGCCACACAACGTGCATTTCAGACGTACATGGAGTACAAAGCAAGACCCCACCTGCTTTTAGAACCCACATTTACATTATTTCACGTTGCACGGATGATCGTCTCCACTAGCTGTGTGATTCATTCCAGCACAGGGTGAGCAAATGAAAGCGTGGAGCTTGATGTGTGAAGGATCTGAGGTTTCGTTAGCGTCCGCACTGAGCGTTTCCGCCCGGCTGGCTGCGGGAACGACTGATGGCGCCTTTCTGTCATGAGCCGATTGATTGCGTGAGAGTGGTTCTTTTGTTGTCAAGGAGAGTGAAGAGCCTTGATATACCATTCTGAATGGTGTGTGTGTGTGCATGGGGAAATCTGGAGGCCTGGAACGGAATCCAGCAACAGGAGTGTGTGTACGTGTTTGCGAATGTTTGAGCGATGCAATTGGAAGCAAAGTCAACACCGTGATCCGTTACTTCCTTCCAAACCATATTTCTTTGGAACAAATCTGTAGATTTAATGAGCGGTCCTCAACCCAAGGTTAAGTTTTCCTTCCTTTTTTGCACATCGAGCAGTAAACGGGAGCTAAGCACAGGTAGGAACTGCAGAAAAATCAGACCACAAACCAGTCGTTAAGTAAACATTTAGCATTAGATAGCTAGATATGATCGTTTGAAGAGGACGTTGGCAGAGCCGGTATACATCAGTACATTGGAGTATGTGATGTAGTGTTACATAAGGCTTGCTGGTAGTAGACAGAAGTACGCCTGCAGCTGTCATACTACAGATCCTGACACTCTCTCTCCCTTCTTTCTCTCACTCCGTCCTCTCTACAACCGCACAGACGCTGCCTCGACTTTCAGCCAAGCCCGTGGTCCATTACAGTACACTGTAACTAGTGCAGACTGCGAGACTGGAACACACACACAGCTGTACAGACAGCCCAGAACATATCCAGCTCTCAGCTGCGTGATGGTGGACTTCGAGATATAGATAACATTGTGTTTTATCGTTGCTTAATAATAAAATCACTTCAGCATGTAAAGAAAAGAAAAAGAAAAGCACTTCATCCTTCACTCATTGTAGGACTGAAGTCTATCTGCGCTGCTTGGTGAGCGCTGGTTTTATTAAAGAGTGCAGGTTATAATAACACTGACCCTGGAATTGACTGTGCTTTCTATAGAATCCTGAATGCAGCGTAGCAAATTGGTTATATCGGAGGAATCCTTCAGTATGAATGCTGTTTGAGGAAAGGAAAGGGATAAATATGTAATATGTAATATAATATTTTTTCCACTTGGAAAAAAAAAAATCTGCGAGCCTGGGATTGCACTTTTTACGATTATGGTGCAGCAAAATGATTTTAAAAAGTATGTAATAATAATAATAATAAGAAGAAGAAGACGCTTTATTTATATATCACCATACATTAAAAATGATGTGTGAATCCAAAAACAGATAAGGGAAGAAACAAAATGTAAGCGACGATTAAATAGCAAAATAATAATAATAATAATAATAATAATAATAATAGCAGTGACAGAAAGGAAAAAATGATCACATTATAAAATATTTTAGAAATATAATACAAAAAGAGTGTACAAATAAAAAAAAATAATTTCGACAATAATTAAAACAACTTAAATTGTAAATTAAAAAACAATATACATATATATATATATATATATATATATGTGTGTGTGTGTGTGTGTGTGTGTGTGTGTGTGTGTGTGTGTGTGCGTGTATACATTTCTTTGCTAACTCTGTATATATATATATGTATATATATATATATGTATATATAGTTATATATATTATGGTTATATTCCAGTGAAAGAAAGGCAACTAATAAAAAGGTATTTAAATGACAATGAAAAAAAGTATGTTTTTAGTGATAAATCACATTATGACACTCTTAGGTCATTTTATATTGGGGGTTTTTAGCTGCTATTCTGGTCAATTCCAGAAATGAATCCTGCTTTTTAAAGCAAGATCGAAAATCAAAACAAAACAAAAAAAAACCATGCCGTAAGCGGCAGTTCTGTGGGTGGATTTGTGCCTTGTTTATGAAACAGGTCAAAGGAAAATGGACCGCTTCGAGCAGACAGGAGCTTAAATAAGCACTCTTTACGTCCGCGTTGCGTGGAAAAGCATCTCAGAGAGCACAACGCATGGACTCTCGAGCTAGATCAGAAGATCACACCGTGTTCCCATCCTGACGGACCGAAAAGTTTGAAAAAAAACGTCTCCGACTCTCCGGTTTCATCTCTTGTACTGTGGACGAAATGGAAATCAGGAGGAAAACTCATGTTTTGTTAATCCGCTTTTGCATTGGTGTGATTTTAAAGCCAAATCTTTATACCGCTGTTGTGGATCCGAGTGAGAACTCAAGTCAGAATATGTTAATGTAATTCACGGAGTGTACGGCGTGTGTTCAAATAAATAAATAACTAAATAATAGCGCTTTGCTGAATAAGATACGGCTTGCTTATTCAGCAGGCCAGCCTTCTTTCACCTTGGAAATTGCAAAGGTAAAATTACAAGTTCCAGCCGATCCCGGAGAGACTGTAATTTCTCTAGTCATGCTTTAGCTCTGAAAGAAGTTGTTCTTCATCTCCCCCCACCTCTTGCTTATTCACATTTAGATGCAATTTCTTCATTTGGTGGATGGTGTTATTCAAAAAGGCTTAACGCTGATGCAGAATAAGGTTTTAGTGCGGAGCTCAGCAGTTTAAGAGTCGAGCCGCGTCGGGGATCTGAACCCGCGTCCTTACAGATACGGACGCGATACCGACGTGCAGAATCCGGTGATTAGACGACGCTACATTTGCTGTTATTGTCTTTCAGATAATGATGTGCTTAAGATGGAAATAATGAGCGCAGCTCCGCTACAGTCATAATGATCATGCCTGGGAATAATTAGCATAATAGTTTGAATTGCAGAAATGCAAGCATTCGAGAAAATGGAATGGTGGCAAAAACGTAGTTCAGTTAGTATGCCAAAGAATATAGGAGCCATTCCTTTGAGCTCTGGTTCTTTGGCTATGGAAATCCAAAGAACTGGTTCCGGCCCCCGAACCACCTTGGCGGAAAAGGATTATGGGTAAAGTCTTCTTCTTCTGAGCCCTTTATTCATATATAATAACATGGAATTATTTCTATCTATAATAACTTTGTGTTTATAATAAACTTTTATTTATATGTATAAGAATTTATCATCATGATAATGGTGGGAGGTGTTTTCCAGCACGGTGACAAAACTGAGTAATCTCAGGACCCCCCTGCTTTTGCTCACAGTGTCCAAGTCCATTTAAATAGCACAGGACCTCTATCAACCTAATGAACCCATGAGAAATCCTTTTTGCTGTTGTTTTTGCTTTCTCTTGGACCCTGAGGATATATCTGTTGTGTCACTGGAGTGCTGAGAGTAAACCCAGTAAAATGAAAGCTGACCTTCGGAGCTCTGCGTCCTGCTGCCACATATAGCTCTGTCCAAATACTCAGAATAAGTGAGCATGTCTCCGAGGCGCATATTGCTCCATACTGTATGAAACACCAAGGCTGAGAGCCGTATTGTAATTTCAAAACCTCTCAACCAACCTGAAAGCATCTCCCACACACCTGCAGTTTTGAAGAGTTCCCTTTCATGTCCGTGAATACAAAAGCAAAGTACAAAGTTTTTAAGGGGCCGGCGTTTTTTGTTTTTTTTCCCCCAGCAGTGCCTTTTTTCTACTAATGGACAATCTCCATTTGGAAGCTTTAAACACATATATTAGGTCCGTCCACACATACACACACTGTATGTTGAATTCAGGCTTTAATGTGAAAATGTTGGAAAGGCAGGATGAGCGTACTAGTGCCAACACACACACACACACACACACACACAGAAATACACACTATTTTTCAAGCCTCCACAGCAGGTTTTAGTACCTAACAATACAGCACAGTGCAACTGCCAGGGCTCTGTTCCAATACCAGGAGAGAGGGGAAAAGTGGGAAAGAGGCAATGGAGCAGAGTTGAGGAAGTGAGCAAGTGAGGAAGTTAATATTTAGGTGTTAATGAAAGAGGGAGTACAGGAATTTAAGAGTATGTATTAGCCCGGGCTGTATTATTTGAGTCGGGTCTCAAACTCGAGACAATTTTTCTATTTTTTCAGAATTGTCTTGTTGGACTTGTCCCAGTCTTGGCCAGATATTCTAGTTGTTCTTGACCGAGTCCAGCTGCCTTAAAAAATATAAGCTGTGTTTTTTTCTCAATTAACTCCTCCTTCAAAGCAAAGTCATTGTTTAAGTGTTCAGAAATTGGGCATTGGTTGAATGAATTCAAAATCCATCTAGAACGGGCACTGACGTTGGCCGCCTGGTAACCAATCGTATGCCTGCCAACACTCGTCTCTGTGCAGTCTGCTTGCGAGGCTGCCATGCTTTCATCATTTTCATTTTGGCCACAGACACAATGTCTGATTATGCAATTATAAACAGGTAAGCGGTCTTGAAGAGGATTCTCTTTTTTCTCTCTCATTTGGACTCGAACCTCTTTTGACTCGGTCTTGACTCAGTCTCGACTAGTCCTGTTCTTGTACTTGTCTTGGATTTGACAAAGATGGTCTTGACTACAGCTCTGGTGTTAGCAAGGAAAAGGAAAAAGGGAGTGACAGTTCATGAGTCAGTACGTGTGCGACTGAGTGAGGGAAGGAGTAAAGTAGTTCATGAGATTATTGAGGGAGTGAGTGAGGTGACAAAATGAGGGAGAGAGCGTGCAAGTGACAGAGGGAGCACGTTAATGAAGGAGTAAGTGACTTGATGAGGACGTGCGTGAGATAATGTGGCCTGAGAAAATAATGAGTATGTGAATTCATAAGGGAGGGAGTGTTTTATATTCAGGGAGCAATAAGGAAGTAAAGGAGATAATGAGAAAGTGAGTGAGATAATGAGGAAGTAAATGAGATAATGAAGAGAGTGAGGTAATGAGGAAGTAAATGAGGTAATGAAGAGAGTGAGATAATGAGGAAGTGAATGAGATAGTAATGGAGTTAATTACCAGATGAACGAGTCAGTGTGAGAGAGAGTGATGATAGCAGAGTGAGTGCGATGATGAGGTAGTGAGCAAGATAATGAAAGTGTGAGATAATAAAGTAGTGAGGGAGGGAGTGGGTGAGTGAGATGATGAAGCAGTGAGTGAGATAATGAAAGAGTGAGTACTCACTCTGTGCACTCACATAAAATAATGAGGGTGAGTGAGATAATGAAGGAGTGAGTATGGGAGTGAGCAAGATAAAGGATGGAGTGAGGAAGATAATAAAGGAGGGAGTGAGTGAGGTGATGAGGTAGTGAGTAAGATATTGAGGGAGTGAGCAAGATGATACGGGAGGGATGGAGTGAGTGAGCTGATGAGGTAGTGAGTGAAATAATGAATAGTGAGTAGGATAATGAGAGTGAACAAGATAATAAGTAAGTGAGACACTATTGCGTTATGTTTTGTGAGATAATGAGGGAGTGAGATAATTAGTGATTAGAGAGTGATTTAATCAGATTGTGTAAATAATTAAGTAAATAAGATAATGAGGCCATGAGTGAGATATTGAAGGAGTGAGGGGGAAAATGATGGAAGGCGAGAGATAATAAATGAGTGAACAAGATAAGTGAGATAATATGGCGACTACTAAGGGAGCGGGTGAGTTAGCAAACGAGAGAGTGGGATAATAAGGGAGTGAATGAGGTAATAAGGTAGTGAGTAAGATAATAAGGGAGTGATTAAGGTAATAAGGTAGTGAGTAAGATAATAAGGGAGTGAATAAGGTAATAAGGTAGTGAACAAGACATCGAGAGAGTGGTTTAATGAAGGCGGGAGTGACAATGAAAGGGCAAAAGTGTGGGTGAGATAGTGAGTGAATGAGGGAGTGAAACACTATATCCTCTTCCTCATTCTGTCATTTTCTAGCGTCTGTGTTTTATCACCCGTTGCCCTTTCGGTGTGCCTCCGCTCTCAGGATCCTCCCGTCTTCCTCTCGTCCTCTTTCCCTTATCACTCTGGAGACTCAATTAGAGAGCAGGAGGCGACTGCGTTTGGAGTGCGACTTCTCCCTGAATGCAAGCCGTGCTCCAATAGAAGATGCTGTCATGACCTTTAGCTCTGTTTTCGCTTCCTCTGTATCTACACGCTTGGAGGGAGAAAAAGGTAATCAGGGAGTGAGTGATTATTTAAGATATTCATTAAACTAATTATGCTTGTTAATGTTTGAAATGGTGGACATTTTGTCCATTTCTGGGTTTTTTTGGACTTGAAAATGCTATGGCAGTACATAGGTTAGGTTCAGATCAGAGACAGGGCCAGATCAAAACCCCAAGCGTGTGGAAATATAAACACAAGCATATGAACCCATAATAAACCACATTTTATTTCAGGAGCAGAGGAATTTGGGAAGAAAGACAATACTTAATTAAAGGAATTAAGTATTTTAGATATTATAAAATTAGGAACTTCACCTGGGCCTACTTAAAGTGCTCTGTAAGTAGACGAGGTCTTGGTCAGCTTGTTTATTAAACATCGGGCGTGGTCTAGTTCCCTTCGTACCAGGTAAGGAATATTTAAACCTTGAAAGAACATTAGATAGTCCATTTCAATGGTTCTTTAATAGGGGGCCAATTTATATGTATAATAGCTGCTTTGGCCTAATATTAAAAAAGAGGTCCATTATTATTCAAATGAAATGGAAATCACGGCCATTCACTTTACGAGTTGGATGTAATGTCATTGGAACTTCACCATGCCTCTTGGGCACCATAAAACGGGAGTCCGATTAAAAAAGTTTAGGAACTGCTGTTGTATATATATTTAGTTGTCTGCGACCTCTGCTTGAGGTTGTTACCTCATCCGTCATTTCGACGGAGACAGGCATCATCCTCCTCTCCTATATTCGTCTCCTTTACTGCCCAACTGGGAGGATTTCAGAGGATGAACAGTGACAGTGAATGCAACCTTTAATAACATCCGAGACTGGAAGATGGGTTGGAAAAAAGAGAAAGGTTTGCCTAGTCTGCAGTTTCACCCAGTCAGAGATCATCCAACCCCATTTTGATCTTCCTCAGCACGGCTACAAAGGATTATGAGTTGTGATCGCCAGGAAGGACATTCTGCAATAAGAAAAGGCCTACTGGGAATAAGATTAGTTTTACATGGCGAGCGAGGGTAATTCCATCCTTTACAGGTGCTGCTCTGCGGTTTTATTTCCTTCTGGATCAGCAGCGTCAGTGTTTCTCTGTCTCACACAACCTTTGAGAAACTTCTGAGAAGAGTTGCTGAAACATTTAATCAGTATGGGTTGCACCACTATTTCTTCACGCTGTCTTGACTAGGAGCCAGTTAGAAGGAAAGAAAGTACGGTCAGCTAGTGAGCCCCTGCCCATTGTAGCTTCAGATTCCTGTTCCTGGCTGACTGGAGCGGAACCCGGTCTGGCCTTCTGCTGTTGTAGCCCATCTGCTTTAAGATTTGACGTATTCTGAGATGCTTTTCAGCCCGCCGCGGTTGTAAAGAGTAGCACTCGGACCGCTCTCGTCGTCGATGGGTTTCTACAGAACTACAGCTCACTGGATGTTTTTTGGGTGTTTTTGCGCCATTCTGTGTAAACTCAGAGATCAGCAATTTCTCAAATCCTCAAACCAGCACGTCAGCACTCAACCAGGCCGCGGTCCAAGTAACTGCGATCGCATTCTTTTTCCTATTCTGATCTCGGATGTGAACAACTGTATCTATATCAAATCCTAAAATGGCCTCATGGAATTCCGTATAGTATATATTCATTTAAGAAAAGAAACTTTTTTGCTACACAACATAGTAATTTTAAGTGCAGTTACCATAGATACAATTCTAACCACAGCACACCTACTGTGCATAATTATTAGTTTATACATTTAATGTTTACCTTAAAAATAATTGGAACACTGATATAATTAGTATGCAAAACCCTAACCCCCAGCAAAAAGGATCCTGCAGCACCATCCATCCATCATCTATACCACTTATCCATTAAGGGTCGTGGGTGAGGGGTGGGGTACACCCTGGGCAGGTCGTCAATCTACTGCAGGCTAACACAGAGATGAACAGTTATTCATACTCACATTCTCACCAATGAGCAATTTAGAGCAGGCGGTTGACCTAATCTGCAGGTCTTTGGGCTGTGGGAGGAAACCGGAGCACCCAGAGGAAACCCATGTAGGTGTGTGGAGGACATGCAGATTCCAAACTGAAAGGCCGCAGTCGTCAGGCAGGTTCGAACCCAGAACCTTTTGACACTACCTATTGATCGACATTATAGATTAGAGTTCATCCTGTATCTAATAGCACAACTGGTGTATACAATATATTCAGCTGAAAATTCGACCGGAAAACCAGCAGGTGACGTGTTTAAATAAATGACAGCGAACGTGCGATTTGTCGCGATTCTTTGTAACGTTTGCCGGTGGGAGGTAAGGAGAACGCTGCCGATGCAGGTTTACCCTATGACGTTTCTGTGTGAGCTCATTCAGCTCGAGCGATTTCTGCTCCACCACAGGCTTGCTAGAGATCCGTAACGTTTCCTGTTTACCGTCCAAAATGGCAAATGGGGCAGCGGAGCTTGGTTTCACACTGCCGGGTGCTCGGAGGCCTCAGGCTTTATTGCGGCTCTTCGCGAGCGACAGCATCTGTTATTGTGTGCGAAACGCACAGGCAGTGAGTGCTGAATTTAAAGTGTGCACTTAGGCAGTAAGGGAGCATAGTGCCTGTCAGCATCGCTTTCTGTAAGGCTTCAGTGACGCACTACATTGTTGCTCTCTCAGAGCAGCCTCGAGCACAGGCTCCTCGTTACCTACTCACAGCTCACAAATACACAGAGCTGTATTTTCAGGGGCGGTTTTTTGAGCTGACCTTAAAGATTAAAACCAGCACATGGAAATAAGTCGGTAAACGTAAGAACGTCAGTCAGCCGGAATAATAAAATACGGGTCATAAAAGTGACAAGGCCAGAGGATTATAAGGGATTTAGTTGCTTTTTATGGTAACAGTTAACATGCAAATTGGCAGATTTGTGTCTGTTTTCTGTGCGCTTGGAGAAATTGAAAGATTGTAAACTCAAGATAGGAATGTTTACGAGCGACCGATTTATGGAAGGTAACCTGCCAGGGTCAGCTATCTGTTGAATGAACATACTAGAATATTGTCTAGAACGGATGTGCAACGATGATCCCTCTTAGAACAAGTATAATCAGTCGTCTCCGCAGTAGCCTCTTTTTTTCCTCTCTTTTGAAATCAATAACACCAAAAAACACAGAGAAAGCAGAGAGCGTATAGTCCGCTGTCCTGAACTGACACTGACACTGGAGACTCCTTCCTCTAATGTCGTATAAATCGAGCCTTACCGCAAATTTATATCATTATCATCGATTATTTGTTTTTCATTCTCCATTAACATGCTTTTAAATCTATTTTGGTATTATTAGTCATTGCTTGTGTGGAGAATCCACCTGTGAATATGCTGTTGCTATGGAAACCGTAACGTATCTCTTATGTCTCTTGATCTTTTAACAGTGTTTGGGGAGTGAGCGTTGCCTTTACAGTAACATTTCAGCGGTCAGTAATTGCTTTCACCACACACACTTAAGCCCTTCAGGCGCAGCTTTTAGTTCAATCACTTTCTCTGCTATTTATATCTCTTCATAATCCCGTGTCGTTGTAGATGCATCATCGGTTTACGCACAGGACTCACTGTTTTAAGGTCAGATCGTGGAGATAAGCATTAAAGCACTCAGTCGTCGTCATTGGCTATCCAGTAATCCTCTGACGACAGCATTCGCATTTCCATGAGGAACATCCTGGCCTTTGGATTCAGGTCGAAGCATCGAAGCCAATCAGGAGGCAATCAAGCGGGAGCATTCATGAACACCTGGAAACCTCTGGGTCAGCTTGTGGTGGCTGGTTGTTTACAAACATCAGTCAGACTCATAAAGCAGTGTATAGGACACGTGTAAGAGGTGCGAAATGAACTCGCCAGAAAGCTCGTAACAGGTTTCACACACCTGCTGTAGCCTGGCTCACACTTTTCAGGGAAAGACATCGATGCTTTTGGAACGAAGAAAGAGAAAGCGAGAGGAAGAAAATCATTGCCGTTCACTCCTTTCACGCAAACTCTAAATCTACTCTTGCCTGTTTTATTGGGCCAATATAATTTGGTGTGAAATTAAAGGTGACTCTTCATGGTGCTCTTACATCAAAGGCTAATTAAGTGGAGGGGCTGCTAATCATGGCTGCGATAAGGACGGCCTTTGTGTGGATTTCCATTTTAATATGCTTCCCTGGAAATGGTAGACTTCCGTCATGTCTCCAAGCCGATATAATCGGCTAATATCAATTACCTGACTGGACGGGGCATTTGGGAGGCCCTCTGGGCTTTTTAGATATTATATTATTCAAGTCTGTGCATTAGTAACCATGGAAACGTGCAATTTTCCAGACGTAGACCTTTGAAAGGGCTTTTGTTTGTGGAGCAGGTCAATGCTTATAGCTCGCTTAATAAGAGAGTGCTGCATGGCCTCTATGACCCCAAGGGTTAAAACGGTCGAGGTTGCGAGACCCTTTCTGTAATTAGGTTGGATGTGTTTGATTTAATAGGATCGAAAAGCGCAGTTGTTAGGGGAGGGGTGTGAACAAATAAAAAGAGTCCTTCACCTTATCTGCACCTCGGCATAATGGATTGTTATTAAAAGGTTATGCGGTATATCACCGTGTTTACATATTCCACCAGTGTTATTGAATTCTCTAATCTGATTGGCTGGTGGTGTTGATTAATTTTCTGTAACTGTAGCTCGTACAGTAGTGGCGGCAATAAGGCTTCCTTGATCACAGGTTTATATCAGTGCGCTCATTCTTACATGATTGTTTCTAGCGTTACACAGGGACTTAGTTAGTAGATTATTTAACATTTCGAAAGTTGACGAGTCTGCCGTATCAGCATTTTGCAACAATCAGAGGCGAGGCTGTACGTTTTGAAAGTTTTGTAAGTTTAATAGTCGGCTCTCACGTGAAATGCAAATCTGCAACTGCAACCACTTTATATGTCTGGATATATTTCCGAAGGAGTCATCGTATTTCTACATTGGCTATGTTTTGTCACTATTGAACATTCTTACCCTCTACTGGATTTTAAGATGTATGGCGTTATTGAGCGCAGACTTCCACCAAGTCAAGCCAGCCCACGACACGTATCCAATACCAAAATTTAACGACTTCTTCCTTGGCCCATGCTACTCCCTTTCACCAGGTTTCATGGAAATCGGTTTGGTAGGTTTTGTGCAATCTTGCTTACTATCAATGAGACAAGCAAACGGACCACACCGAAAAACATAACCTCCTTGGTGGAGATAATGAAGGTTTAATAAATGGCCTCAGCAAACATGTAAGCATAAATGGCTGAGAAAAGCTGTTTGAAAAACGTCTTGTTTGTGAAAGAATTCTTGTTTGTGTTTGGATGGGCCACCTATCAGCCACTCTACGGGGTGGAGCTCAGTGCCCATGGGCCAGAATAGTGGAGTCGGCTCAAGGAGTGAAAAACCGAAAATAAAAAAAACAACAACTCCAACTTAAAATGTGGAGACCTAATCTTGAAAAACAAGACTAAGCTTAACTAACACACCTTTAATTCATTGTAAAAAAGAATCCCTTGGTCAAATTGCTTTAATAGTAATTCATCTTACCCCTTTGTTGATTAGTTTTCTACAACACCATGTCCCTAAATGCTTTATCCTTTGCATATTACATGCACAATATTGTTGCCATGGACACATCATTATTGTATCTTGGTAGAAGCATGGCTTTGTACTTTACAAGTGTTTTTTTTTTTTTTAAATCAAAGGAACAATAGTGGTATTTCAGATCAAGTCCTCTGCTTCAAGATACAAAAGACGTATCCTCGAGGGTACTACTTTCTTCTGTGTGTCAGTCTGTTCTTTCTCCCACCTGTGGAAAAACGATTGAGATTCGATAACCAGGAATGTCTATTATTATTGGTATATAATCACAATGTTGTCATGCCAGAAGCAGCTGTAGTGTTGGAACAGGCCATCTTGGTAATAAGTTTGTTTCGGGGCGGCCCGGCCAACCGAGGCTCGTCGAGTCTCACTGATTACAGGCTTTCAGTTCAGACACGGTCTTATCGCCACCAGCCCAGGTGTGTGAGAGCGTATATGTGTGTGTATGCATGTGGGTGGCTATGTGTGTGTGTGTGTGTGACTGCGCCACACTGTAGTCTCTTTTCCTCTGTTAACACGCCAGCGTTCGGCTTCCAAAGCCACATGCTCATTAAGAAAAATTTCCATAAGTGCAGATTGTTGTGTGTGTGTACGGTGAGTGTGTGTGTGTATGGCTGTCACTGGGCTTGACATTAACGTGGATTAGAATCAGAATAGCGCGAGGGTGCTTAAAGATGGAGAGGAAGGGAGCAATTAAAAGCAATATGCACTAGAGTAAAACGCACCGCATCAAAACACTAATTACGCTGAGTGGTTGCCAGTGACAGCTTTGCACCCTCATTTAGGCGTGCGTGTGCAGGAGAGAGAGAGAGGAAGAGAGAAAAAGAAAGCTGGGGAGGGCGAGAGAGAGCGCGCGAGTGTTCCAGTGCTGCAAATGCAAATTTAGCAAATTTTGGCTCGCTGTAATGAAGATGTCGCTACTATGGTAGTGAATGCATTGCGACATCTTCATTACAACAGCATGAATTTGCAGCTCTCGCTCTCTCTCTCTTTCTCACTCTGTCTCTCGCACCTGACACGTAAACCATTAAACTCGCGGAGCTTTCATAAGCTCACTGCTTTCCGGACTAGCGTGTGTCATTATCGTAACACCGGAGAGAAGCTCAGCAATCAGTGGCCTCCTGCTGTCTCTCACCACGACACTCTTCCTCTTTGATTGGGCTCAGATCAGGCTGGGAGTGCAAAAAAAAAAAAAGAAATACAAAGAAACACGCAGGACTCCATTTGCTTTGTCTTGTTAGTTCCTTTCTTGTGCCTTAATGATGAACCGACATGCTTTTCTGCCACTGTGCAATTTGGGGGCTTTTTGCATGAAAAGGCAGTGTTCCAATTTATTCCAGCTACATGTACATGTGTGCAAGATGGCGGTCACGTGTAGCATCTGGTCGCTGCGTTGTAAAACCCTCCCAGTAAATTACCAGCTAGTAAGTTGCCATAAAAAGTATAACAGGGAGTTGTACAATTGTACTACAAAATGATGCAATTTGAATTCAGGGAAGCAACAATATGAAAATGAAGAATAATGCTGTTTCATTGTAGTATGAATTCAGATGGTATTGTAAATACAGAATTCTTTCTGTAATAATCTTTACAGTAAAAACTCATCTTACAGTACTATAGTAAAACTCGAGATGAGTGTAAATAGTAAGTTGTTTTCACATGTTAATGAAAAATCTCCTTTACAAAGCAGATGTTCTCTCGAAGAAACAGTGACGTGAAACAGCTAAAAAAAAGAAAATAAGCCAGCAACCTCACTTGAATTGAATGGGTTTAATCCAAACCTCATTATTTTAAAGAAATTCGATTGTTTTCTACTATTTTCCTAATTCCGTAATATGAAGTATGATATTTTTTCACACGTTTAATAATGTTAATGGAATCGATCCGAACTGAATGTCCATGGAATTTATTTCAATTATTCGTTAATTTAGTGAGTCTCGAAAATTAGCTTCACATCACATCTAACTTAATTTCAACTCACATTAGCATGCAACATATGCTACCTCAGGGCGCAAGCTAGCATTAGCCTACACATATCGTAGCCACTGGTTTTAAATCCTCGCGGATGCGGAACGTGCTTTGTAGCTTAGATTAGAGCGTCTTGTAAATGACTACATGTGTTTCTCTTAGCTAACATTCCCATAAAGTAGTTAACGTTGCCCATATAATTAGGTTTTATCGCTCATACAATCACTTTTAAAACTAGATCTAACTAGGAATGACCAGAACTGTATTCAACGTAAAAAAATAAATAAAAAAAAATGAATCCTACAATTATTACAGAAATTCTTACGGTAATTTTCTGTCACCAATTAAGAAGTGAATTTACGTATGTTCACAAAATGGAATGCTGTGCTAAAAAACGAACGACTGTTTACAATGTGGATCGACCATCATGTGAGGCAACATGAGGAACAGACTAAACAAACCACAGCAGCAAGCAAAACAATAGCAGGTGTTTTGAAGAGAAGCTAGACGAGGCTGGTCCACCATTACCACAGCAGTTGGACTTTCCAAAATAAAGTCGGTTTGAAGTCACTAACATTAACCAGGTTGATAAAAAATGAAATAAAATAATTTGTTGGACAGTGGATGGTATCAAAGGTGCAACCGTCGATATTTTCTTACTAGTATGAATAATGTGGAAATGTATGTAGAAATTATAAAAAAAAAACAAAAAAAACAATAGTTCAGGCTACTGTTTCAGTACAAGTGTATTACAAAGCTGAGGAAAAAAGAGTTTGGATGCTAGCCTTTTAGTCCGGAATGTTTATTGGCCTCTTGTCAGTCATTGTTTAGACACGCCCCCAATTGCTCCTTCACATCCTCAAGAAGTAACATGTATATAAAGTTGTAACATATCTTTGAAGCAGTGATGTCATGACAGTCCTTGCTAATGTAACTCTAGTTAGCATGCCAAGTTTAGTTGAACCATCAGTTCAACTAGTTTTGGGGGTGGAGCTTTGTGTACTTGGGTGGAAATGGGGGTGGGTTCAGTAAGTAAAAAAAAAAATCTTATTCAACTCCAGCCATTTAACCATTGGAGACTAATTTTCCACAAATATTACCTAACATATGTTTAAGTTTTAATTAATTAAATTCTTGTGCAAAGCCTTGGCCCTGTCCTGCCCCCTAGTGGATATGCCTTTGAATACTCCAGAAGATATGCAGACAAATATGTGAATGCCTCCAGAGGTTTGTTTTTTTTCAGTCGTCGTGAAGAGTGTCAAGGAAAAAAGCACCAAAAACATTATTTCCTATTCAGCCCAAATCTTGCCAGGATTTTTGGTTTTGTTTTTGGAAAATGCAAAAATGTAATTCATCAGAAGTCAATGCGAGGCTGACATATTCCAAAAATCATTATTTAATCACCTTTTAATGAAAGACTGGTGTTGAATTCTCAAATCTGACTGGTCAGGAGGTGTCTTCTTTAACAGTTGTTCTGACTGTAAATCAAGTTTAAAGATTTGTTTTTATGCACTTGTTCTAATAAGCTGTCATTTTTATAGTAGCCACTCATTTACAAGGACTTATGCGAGATGCTTCACATGCTTTAATACACAGAGTGTACAATGAATGTAATGATTGATATGGTGAAGCTTTCTGCAGATATTTATTTAACATTTATGGAAAGAATCTGTTTTACACCACTGTTTATAGCTGACATAAGAAGTGGAACTTGTTTCCTGGACGTTCCACAGCGTTAAATGTAACTATAAATGTTTGAAAGTATGATAGGTTGTTCTTGAATGTATGATAGGTTGTTTTTGTCATTGACTATTTTCCTATATAAGCATGCAGCCAAGTGTTTTATTCAGTACTTAATGCATCTCATCCTGTAATCCATACTGCAACTTCTACACATTTTGTCATACTTAGCCATTTCTTGCAATGGCAACCCACTTGAGAGTTCTTCCAATCCTCTTTCTGATGTTGTCTTTCTGAGAGTTGATTTTACACCTTCTCAAATCCCCGAAAGTAAACCCTGTGCTATTCAGGGATCTCACTAAGGCCTCGTCTTTTCTCTTGAGTTTTGTTTGTTCCTTTCATTGTTATTTTTAACCTCTGTTGCTGTAGTAATGCCTCGTCAGTGGTGGGCTGGATGCTGTCACTTTAATCTAAGAGAACAGGGGCCACTCGGGTTACCAGTCGCTTCTGCTCTATTCAATTAAAACCCCATGTGGGAAAGTGTCACAGTAATTAAGGCCGCAGAATCGGCGTCGAGCCTGATTAGAGGCATTCTGATGTTCTGCAGGACAATTTGTCAAGCCGGTTCATAGCATTTGGCTTTTGACAGCGGTAGCGATCGGGATCTGACCCGTAGTTTTAATCCTGCAAGCTCTGGTAGGGTGTGGCTCACATATAGACAAATTTGACACAATGCAATACGATGATGTCTCGATATGACACATTTTTGAAAAATCAGAAATACACGTTGCCTGAGTCTGTGTAAGTTTCAACTGGTTTGAACTTTCAAGGGTTTTACGGTTACCATGACAACCAGAAATACAATAACATCGCACGTCATAAGTAAAGGTCGGGCCGTAACTGCGACATGACTTAATTTCGGCTCCTGCCTAATTTACATTTAATAGCAACACTGAACTGGGCAAATACCGTGACGAACATCATGTTTTTCCTCTGCATCGACTCAGCCAAGGTGTTCGCCTTGAATTAATGGTCATGAAGGACTGCTTGTGTATGTGAGGTAGTGTGAGAGAGGGTGTGATGGAAGGGCATAAGACCAATGATCTAGTTTCATGCCTTCTAATGAAAAGCATCTGAGCTGTAGAGCTATGCTGGCAGCCCTGATTTATGAACTCCTGGTTCTGTATGTCATTATCAGCTGACACACACACACACACACACACCTTCAAGCACGCGTCACTCCTAATCCTGGATATAGGGCATGATACTGTGGCAACGTAAGCATAGCACTTTGCCCTGCATTCTGCTATACGCAAAAAAGAAAGCTTCACTTGTCATGGGTGAAATTAAGCTGTTTTATTTCCTGATGATTTATGAAGTTTTACATTAATGTACTCCATCCTTCCATCCATCCATACCGCTTATCCATCAAGCTGAAGCCAATCGCAGCTGACTTCAGGCGAGAGGTGGGGTGCACCCTGGGCATGGTCGGTAATCTGTCACAGGGAGAACACAGAGACGAACAGTCTATGGGTGATTTAGAGTAGCCAGTTGATAATCTGCATGTTTTTGGGCTGTGGGAGGAAACCAGAGCATCCAGGCACAGGGAGAACATGCAAACTCCACAAAGAAAGGCCTCCGTCAGCCAAACCCAGAACCTTCTTCCTGTGAAGCGACAGTGCTCACCACTCCACCGCCCACAAGGGTACTCCTTTACCAATTATTTGGACTGCTTCACTAAAATGTTCATCAAGTGAATAATTGGAACACACGTGGCATTTGATATAGTACTACACTCAACTCTCAAATGAGACTCATAATTTCAGCTCTTGTCCCTTAGTAATGTTAAAATTGTTCTCTCCAGTGTGATTTTGCCTCATTGATGCCTCTCTTTCCTTATTTGATGATTGGGGACCACCAGTATGTTGATCATTTGCTCAGTCCCAGCTGATGCCATAGAGCCAGCTGCTTAACTTCAAGTTGCTCCTGAGTGAGTTTCGCAGTTGGCTATTGCTAATCGTGTTGGCACAAAATAGCTCATGTAAGCAACATTAACAAACATTTCATTTTCCCACTCCCCTGCTCCTCCCCAGCACTTCTATGCTCACATATTTGCAGTTTAAAATAGCAAGTGGGTTATTGGTTTTAGTCAACCTGTAATCTGTGTTACAATACTCACATCAATGACAGGGGCCGGAGTAGGGCTGTGCAATCTATCGATTTTTAATACCGGTTACGATTATGGCTTCCCGTGATTATGAAAAATTGATAGTTAAAAAAAAACATATTTGTTTGTACCTCGTATTGAAATTATGCCCCATTTTATCTTGCGCAGTAAATCCAGATCGGCGCACTATTTTTTCAACAGTGCACTTTTCCCCTCTGTTGCTGTTAACAAATTCCCTACAGCACAGCAGTCAAAATGCGTTCACATGGCCTGTGTACAATGTTTTCACAGTCAAGAGTAATTGTGGTAAATAATCATGGTAAATAATTGTGATCTCAATATCGGTCAAAATAATCGTGATTATGATTTTTTTCCATAATCGAGCAGCTCTAGGCCTGAGTGTGTGTTTGAGTTTGAGTTGAGATCCCCTGTGTGTGTTTGGGCCTGTAACAGGGCCTGAGTGTTTGTTTGGGTCTGTGATAAGGACCTGAGAGTGTTTGGGTCCCTATTAGGAGAGTAAGTGGATGTTTGGGCCTCTGTTATTTGTCTGAGGGTATGTTTAGGCCTGTATTATGGCCCTAGGTATGGGTTTGGGTCTGTGATATGGACCTGAGTGTGTGAGTGTTTGGGCAGGTTTTATTGAACTGACTGTTTGTTTGGATCAGTGGCAGGGGCCTGAGTGTGTGTTTGGGCCTGTATTATGGGTCTGAGTGTGTGTTTGGGCCTGTATTATGGGTCTGAGTATGTGTTTGGGCCTGTATTAGGGGCCTGAGTGTGTGTTTGGGCCTGTATTATGGCTCGAGTGTGTGTTTGGGCCTGTATTATGGGCCTGAGTGTGTGTTTGGGCCGGTATCAGGGGCCCGAGTGTGTGTTTGGGCCGGTATCAGGGGCCTGTGTGTGTGTTTGGGCCCGTATCAGGGGCCTGAGTGTGTGTTTGGGCCTGTATCAGGGACCTGAGTGTGTGTTTGGGCCTGTATCAGGGGCCTGAGTGTGTGATTGGGCCTGTATTAGGGACCTGAGTGTGTGTTTGGGCCTGTATTAGGGGCCTGAGTGTGTGTTTGGGCCTGTATTAGGGGCCTGAGTGTGTGATTGGGCCTGTATTAGTTGTATAATATGACTGTATTATTATCTGTATTTTTCATTAGAGGTATTAGTTTGGATTTGAGCCAGTATTCATGACCTGTAGCTGTCAGTAGCCCTGGGTTAGAGATCTGTGTTAGTCTGGGCCTAAGCCTTTTAAAGGACCAAGAATCAAGACTTCCATAATGGTAAGTTGACGTTTGCACCAGTAGAACAGACTTAAATATGAGCTGGAGTAAGGATACTGAACCTATATAATTTGCCTGGGCTTGGGCCTGTGTGAGAGGTCTGAGACAGTGTTCAGGCATGTGTTAGGGGTCCTGTGCTGGTGAGTAGTGGCTTTAAGGAATAAGAATGATCCAAACACCTGGCAGTGGCAGCTGATGGAATGATCTGCTCCTTCCTTTCTCCCAGTCAATCCATCAGGAGCAGGTCTGCTTTGATTTCCATCAGCCACGCTCCAGAGCGCAGCGTACCCACAACAGAAACAGGCTACATTAACTGCCATTTTATTTTCACTCCTTCTCCTCCATCCCCATCATTTTAATTGCAAATCACCTATCTTTGCTCACAAAGCATAAAAAATGCAAATGCTAATCTGTCTTTTTTTAGTCCTTAATGTGGGCAATGTCAGCGAAGGCTGTATGCATGTAAAACTGAGGGTTTGGGGGTCTCTGCAAGAGTGAGTTTTACCATTTATAATTTAAAAAGCTGTGGGAAGAATGTGTGGGATGGGTTTGAACAGTGACTCCTGACCTACTCTCTCACCTGACCATTCAAACCTGATTTGGATTTATCAGTTCTGGGGCAAATTGGGTGAGCAGTTGTGGTACTGTGCTCATTTGGCTGATGCTTTAGCTAAAGTGACTTACAACTGAAACTTTAACTGAGAGTTGAGGGTCTTGCTGAAGGACCCAACGATGACAGCTTTGAATTCACAACCTTTTGATCAGCAGCTTGAAACCTTAACCAGTGAGCCAGATGGTTGGGCCATGATGAGCCATGTTGGGCCATGTTGGGCCCTTGATTCCTATCTGCTCCAGAAGTGACCTATCACCCATGATCCTGCCTAAAAAGAAAAAAATGACCCTTTATTTGATTTGATTCATACAAATTAACCCTTGGTCCTTTAATCTCTGAGTTGGTGACCTCTTTAGCCTTTATTTAAAGTAATTTACGATTGAGGTCTTTGCTCAAAGACACAGCAGTGGGCTAATGGTCCAGAGATCACTAGCTAAGGCTCGTAACCAATGAGTTACATCTGCCTTTGCTCAAGCACCCAGTTGTGTCACGCGCTACTGGAAACATACCACCTACCTACCACAATGCATTAGCATGTTGTTAACACATAAATCTGTTGTGGTTTGACAACATCGCTTAACCAAGACCATGCTGGAGATCTTCATGACAAATGATGATTGTTATTGGCTCGTATTACCAGCATTTGTTGCAAGACCAAGTTGCCTGCATGAATGCAAATCTCATTATCCAGCATTTATTACTGTGAAAGAAATTCATGTTCATCAAAGTGTATCTTCCCTGTGCCAGGCCTTCAGATAAAGCAAGAGTGAATCATTACCATATTAGAGAAGGAATGAAAGTGGGAGGCTGTCTTAACAGTGGTTGTGAGAGAGTAAGGAAGAATCAAAAACAGAAAGAAAGAGGTAACTAGAAGGAGAGACATAAAGAAAGTAAGAGACAGTAGGCTTTAATCTACAGAACAAGATGATCAAAAGTAATTGACCGTGTCATGACTGTTTTATGTTTTACACTACGTACTGATCCAGAAGTGTGCTGGTAGTTCCTGTACTGCTCACCTTTAGAGAACCCACTGCTGCTTCATGTTCAGTTTCAAAGCCAGTGTGTTAATATTACTGACTTTCTTACCATCTTTCATTTTGCCGTAATCAGGAGTGCTGCTGTGTTCTGACCAATGTAACTGCAGTTTGCTCGAAGGCAACCTGGAATAAAACACATTGCACCAATATTGCATCACAAACCTGCATATGTAGATGTTGGGTCTTGTTAAACGATGCAGTGTCTCATTCTTCCAGTAGTTGGAGCTCCTAAGGTTATTGTCAAGTCCTGGAGGATTATAAGTTCAAATTCCAGCAAGCTACTGTTAGGCTCCTGAATTATACATCTTCAATGTATCCCAGTATATTACTCTACACAGTCTTCAGTATTATCTCAAATATATTACAGTGTACCAACATACACAGTCTCCAATATTTTCCAAAATGCCAATATATTGTCTGCAATATATTCCAATCTAGCAATACACATAGACTTCAATATTAGCTTCTTTATACCAATATGCCAATAAATGTGATGAGGGTTAGACAGAAACTTGGATAGATGCTGGTGTGAGTGGAATTATTTCCAACTCCAAAGAAGTAAATAAGGGTACCATGGAGATGATGGTGGTGGCATGGTGGTGCAGAGGTTAGCACTGCTGCCTCACACCAAGCAGGTTGTAGGTTCAAACCTGCTGATCGACTGGGGACCTTTCTGTGTGGAATCTGCAAGTTCTCCTCATGCCTGCATTGGTTTCCTCTGGGTACACAGGTTCTTCCTGAAGACTTGCAGAGTAGGTCAACTGGCTACTCTAAATTGCCCACAGGAGTGAATGTGAGTGTGAATGGCTGTCTGTCTCTTTGTGTTAGCCCTGCGGTAAACTGGTGACCTGACCAGGGTATACCCAACCTCTTGCCTGAAGTCAGCTAGGATTTCCCACAATGGATAAGTGGTGTAGTTAATAGATGCATGGAGATGTTGACCATTGGTAATGCAGAAGTAAACTAAACTAAACTTAAACATCTGACTAGATGTTTGAGACTACAGGTGTACATCATAACTTGGTTCATGTTGGATGCAACAAAAAGTCACATGAGTGAGGAATTTTTATTGTGGGTGGCACAAATCCCAACAGCAACAGTCCAAAATCTAGTGGAAGATTAGTAATCTTAGAGGTGTTAGGAAACTGATGAGGTGGAGGATGCAAGGGACAGATCTGATTCGCCAATATATTCCATCCATCCATCCATTATCTATAGCGCTTTATCCGTCTGGGTGGCGGGGAAACTGGAGCCAATCCCAGCTGACTTCGGGCGAGAGGCGGGGTACACCCTGGGCAGGTCGCCAGTCCACCACAGGGTCAATACAGACAAACAGCCACACACGCTCACATTCACACCTATGGGCAATTTAGAGTAGCCAGTTGACCTAATTTGCATGTCTTTGGACTGTGGGAGGAAACCGGAGTCCCCAGAGGAAACCCACACATGCACGGGGAGAACATGCAAACTCCACACAGAAAGTCTCCCTGGGTGACCCGGGGATCGAAGCCAGGACCTTCTTGCTGTGAGGCGACAGTGCTAACCACCGCACCACCGTGCCGCCTCAATATATTCCAATATAACAATATGAAAAGTGTCCACTGCTGTCATCAGTATATTCCAATATACCAATGCATATCATTTCAAATATTGTCTCCAATATATTGCAATATAGCAACATCCAGTTTAGGCTCCAATATAGTCTAATATCCCAACATACAAAGCGTTCAATATTTTCTCCAATATATTCCAATAAGCCATTATATTCCGTCTGCAATATATTCAAAACTCTACGTTCCTTTTAGTCTTTTTCCATATTAAATATTCTCCTACTCTTTTTTTTTGGTTCTATACTATGAACATTCTCTGTTTTATAAAGCAACTTTGGATTGGGAAATAGTATTATTTCTGTAAACAACTTGCAGCTTACACTATATATTCATCCATTCATTGGTTGAAGCTCTATGGGGAATGGTGTCTCAGTTTTATAGATCCTGCACATTAACTACACGATAATAAAAGCATGTACCTGGTTGCAGAGCATTAGCCAACGAAATGTTAATGAACAGTCCATTCTTGCAAGATAAAAGAAAAAAGCATGCGTAAATTTAAATAATAAATAAAAATAAATTAAAATAATCAGAGAATTGAAATTCCAGTAAGGAATAAACCACGGGTGGCATTCTGTTGTGCTCGTAAACCACAGCAGTTTGTCATTCGTTTTTTTTGTTAATTAAAGAATGACATTTCATACTTTTTGTCCAATTAAAGTCACATTTAATGTTGTGGAATGTACATAAACAAGCAATCCGGCAAAACTTCTCCCTGTTGTCCCATCTATTGCATTTGTGCGCAACATGTTTCGTGCTTTTGCAAGGTCTTCCATCTCACTTGATGATATACTTTTCATTAGCTCTTACCACCGTGTGCAATTTATCCTCCCTAATGCAATAAAGGCACTGTTGATGTGCGTGCAGAGGAAGACGGTGCTTCATATTTTCACCCAATAAAGCAGGACCACTCCCCTCCCCTCTTCACAACTCTTCTCATTTGAGATTCCGGCATATTAAATAAAAAAAAAAGTCTCTGTACATTTCTCATTAAAGTTGGAAAGAGGATTTAATAACACTAAATGAAGTGCATCTAAAGGCACGCGCTGAAGATAGGGGACCGGCTCATGCGATCATTTCAGCAGGCCGCTTTTATTTTGATTCTTTATTGGCAGTTAAGTGCGGATTAAGATCCCTGTGACGGTGCTAAAGCTGTGCGATTTGCATTAATTAGAGAAGAGGGTTCAATTTCAGATTTGGGTTGAGGTGACTTGAAATCTTTTTGCTCAACTTTATTCACAGCGCAGTAGGGACAAGTGTATTATTCTTTGAAAAATTCACTCAATGTGTTTACTGCTGGCACTGTGCCTGTCCGTCCCAGTGAAGGAGGCGTGGCCTCTGTACCATATCTGCTGCAAGTTAAATGAATTAAATTCTGTTTGTGTGTTTGCAGGGGGTCTGCGGGGGGCCACCATCGTGGATTCTCTGGATACCCTGTACATCATGGGTCTAACGGAGGATTATAAAGAGGCTAAAGAGTGGATACACACCAACCTAGACCTGGACTTGGTAAGAACGTGCTTACAGATTGACAAATACAGTATCCAATACACACAACTGGAAACTATGAGTAGCCTGGTTTGTTATTAGTTGTAACTACACACACACCAAAGTAACCATATAACCATGCAAACTGATTTTTTGTGTTGCCCTGGTTATTATGGTTCATTTATGGCAGGTAGACAAAAGGCATTGTGTGTAATGAAAATTAAATATGTCTGTGAAAGAAGTTAAAAACAATCAGTTGAAATTTTACAAAAAATATTGGATTAGTGAAGATAATTTAATTATAAAGGTTTATAATCGTGATTTTGCTTTAAATCGGAATTATATACTTTCACTCCAAATCCATTTACTACACTAGCGATGTTTTTAATAGGAGTCTTTCAGTCTTGAATCACATTGTTGCAAAGCTCATCTTTGGTTGCAGTGGTAAATGAAGCAAGTGCAGATGTTCAACATGGGCTTCATTTGGGAAAATCCAACCGTTGTAGTCAGTATCCTTAGTAGGAGTATCATCAAGAGAGGTATTAGTGATAATATGGGTATAGAAAGTCATTATAATGAAATGATAAAACCAAAATCAACTTGAAATATGGCTCAAAACTGCAGGATGCAATCGAAAAGATTCTGCGGAGACACTGACACGATAGGGTGTACACAGACAAAATAATCAAGGGTGTAACACAGTACAGGTGAACACAGTTGGGTAACACACCAATGCCAGAACAGGGAAAGAGACAGGGCTAGAACCGAAACAAAAGCACAAGGCGATGTAACCAAAAACACATGTCTTGAATGCATCAAAAAATAACGTGATGCTGAATTTATATTTAACACCTGTATTCTTTTTTCGGCCTCCATAAAATGGTATAACCGCGTAAATACATTCTGTTTTCATACATGAGAACATTTAATGACCTATTATGTGATCCATTTGTTGCCATGAATTTCTGATATGCCAATTAGCACGATAAATTAACTACTACGTCATTTTTATTAATCTAAATAAATTTGTAATGCAACATAATATGGCATTAATGCATACCTTTAACAAGCTTCTTTCAGATATCAGAAAAGAAACAGAAACAAGCCTCGTAGAGTGGAGTGTCTAGGTTTATCACATCACAGCCGAGCACAAAGACACACAGTTCAGACGCCAGCACGGCCAATACGAGCTTTTTTCCCATTCTGTTAAGTGAAGTGAATAGTGTTGTTTTGTATAGGCTCTGGTTAAGTGAGCTCTCATTAGTGTCGGCTCTAATAGGTATCCAAATAAACAGATAAAGAAATAAAGGCCTGTGTTGAGCTAAGCCGAGCCGAGGCTCCGGAAGGCTTATCAGCTCGTCGCTCTCCAGCCTTAATCCGCCCAGCCCTGGCTGAGTGTTTCCTCCGAGCGCAGCCATCGATTCAAACTCTGCTCAGATCGACTGTTTCCTTCAGCGAGTGTTTGATCAGCGGGATTCGTTCCAAATCAAACACTCACCAAAAGGCCGTCTGGTGCAGCTACTAACAGCCTTACTTTTGTCTCTGGGCTTTTCAGGAAACAGAGTGAGAGAGGCTTGAAAAGGACATAGTTAGAGTGCAGACTAATCCTATAATAATGGATGACTTCAGAGGACAGGAGGCATCAGGTGGAATGAGAAAGAGAGAGGCAGGAATAGAGAGACAAGGAGATACTGAGCCAGGCTTTATTTGGCTATCTGTCCTCATCTTTGCCCCGTAACACGAGAGACTGATAGCATAAAGTGGCTGTTAATGATGCCTTAATGGTCTCGACAGACTAGAAGTGGACCGTCCATGAGTCCTTGCAAATTAGTTCATTCTGGAAGAATGGGGTCAAAAATTGCAGTTAGCAAATAAGCAGTTGCTTAGCTTTTTAGGTAGATCGTGTAAGCTGGAAAGAAATATCATTTAAGAATCTGTCTGTACCGTAGAAAGTAAAAGAATGGCAAGAAACAAGGGCTTTGGTGACATTCTATGAAGGACCAACCCGAAACTAAACTAGCTTTTCACTCAGGCTTTTGGCTACAGTTTAGCTAGCTAACTAGCACATAGCCATTAAGTCTTAAACTATACAAAACTATTGACAGGAACAATATTTTTCTCAGATGTCCTGGTGAATTACAGTCACACCAACACCAACACAATTACACTTAGCATCAACAGCTAGCAATTTTGTTAGCTGGTACATAGCCATACGGGCACTGTAAAGTTATACAAAACTGTTGAGACTATATTTCCTAAATAAATCAACTACAAACTGAACCTCAATAAACACAGCCATTGACTGAGGCTAACTGTTTAGCTAACTAAGTCATTTATATGCACAATGTAATAGTTTCCTCAGATGTGTTGATGAATTACTAAGAAGTGGCTCCTACATCCAAAATGGCACATAATTACACTTAGCATACACCACAAACTGAACTTCCATGAGTTTCACCATGATATTACCGAGGCTAACAAGTTAGCTAGCTAGCACATCGTTTATTTACGAACAGTGTAAAAGTAGAATGCTAGTACACACTAAACAGAACTGTTGAGAATATCAATAGTTCCTATAGATGTAATAAGAAATGACTTAACATACAATTAACCTCCATGAGACATGCTTGTGAAACGCGGAAAATTTCAAGATGTGACGAAAACCATAACGGACTGATCATGTCTCGCAATTTAGACATAACACCATTTAAATGTAGAGCAAGATGCCTAGCCTTTTTATAGGAGATTAATGTGAGGACTATATAAAGGAAAAATGAGTCCGAGATCTATAGGACACATTTCATTTAATCATATGTAGACCTATAGTCAGTTTGCAACCAAGCCAGCTAGCGACATAAGAGTAAAGAAGCTCTTACAAAACCCACAAAATGCAATCCGAAAAGGCAATTTAAACTGGCTGGCTCACGTCTTGCTAATCCACCCTTACTGCAGGAAGTATTACACGTGAAACCCTGTAATAATTTATAATCCTCACCCAGAAGCGGATCGGTTCCCGTTCCCCTTCTTCCTCATTGCGTCTCGTGGAGTTTTTTCTCACCTCTTACTTGCTTATTAGTGGTCTGAATCTCCATCTGGATTTTCGTAAAGCTGCTTTTTGACAACGTGCTATACAAATAAAATGGGAATGAATCCAGCCGAAATGGAATAAGAAGCACTATTTGTATTCTATTCTATAGAAAACTTGCCAAAATGGTTGACAAGGCATCTGGTTAAGACTAGATTATATAGGAATGAGATCCCGTTGGACGTAACCAAAACATGTTGGTGCGAGTGAGTGGTTTTAACATGCATTTACAGCATCCTTAGTAACTTCCTGGTCAAAACTGCCATGGCTTAAAATTAAGCTTTGAGGTTGTTTAAAATTTGGGAAATAGAACCAACTAAAATGTCCTGAGCAGGTAAAATACAAAAAAAAACCTTTTAGGCCACTCCCATTTTAGGTTTAAATCCAAACACAGGAGCATTAAATAGATAGAGGCATTGTGCAACACCCGTAATGCCTGTTATGTGGACAGAGGTGGTGAGAGGATGAAAAACAACCAATCACAAACCAAACCAATTTTCTCAGCCTGTTCCTGTCTCTCTGGGCCTGCTTCACTTCCTCTATCCACTTCTCTCTCTCTCTCTCTCACAAACACACACACTGAGCGGAGTAATTAGATTAATGTGGCAGGACTGTGATGGAGGTCCTGCAGCATCAGCACCCGCCATCTTTCTCTCTCTAGTATTGATTTGAAAAGCTGCAGATTTTGAAAAGGTGGCACCGGGAGATGAGAAAAGGGAGGAGGAGGAGGTCAGAAGGGAAGGAGGAGAGAGCTGGAGACAGGAGACATAAAGCATAGCTCTCATGACTGCCTGTCATACACACAAAATGGGATTTATTCTGCTTTGGGCAAAAGAGATGCCAATCATCCATCTCATCCTCACTTCCTTTCTCAATCTATCACAATTCAATCATTTTGGTGCCATGTTTGCTTTATTAGCTTCATTTTGAAAGTATTGACAAAGCAATTATAAAGCACAGAGCTCAGTCCAGATTCATATACATAGCAAGTGTATGTATAATGTGGCCATATTTTAAAACTGGATATACCAATAAGGTGTAATGTGTACCGTATACAGTTTTGCTGTTTGGGGAAAAAACAATATATCTGTCACTTTTTTAACTCAACGTTACATTTTTTTTTCACTAGGCATTTTAGTGTCCTGAATTGGTTCCTGATCTAAAGTCATTTGGTGCAGCTGTCAAGTTTCACAAAAACTTTACAGCTCAGAAATGATCGCTAATTGTAGAGCAAGCAGCACATTGAACACTCTCTCTAACAGTTCAGGATCTTAACAGAGATCTGATCTTAGTTCTATTGTCAGGCCACTATAAACCAAAGCAACTTAAAGCTTCCGAAAATATATTACACCTGAGTCACTTGGCCAACGGTCAGTGTTTATACATTATTTACAACATAAGAACATTTAGCTATAATAACAGCTAGCTGGCAGACGAAAATTAACTGCAATTTAGCTAGATAAGATGGGAGGCTACATTGTTTTGGCTATTCAACAGAAGGACATCTGGCAATCTATAAGATACAAAGGACATGTCTAATCAAATTTGTAAATATACTCAAAGTTTAGATTTGACAGAGTAACAGTTAAAAGATGTGAATCACAGAAGCCGCTCTCTAGAGGTTTGTCCGTTCTGGGCTACTGTAGCGGCGCAACATGGCGGCTCTGTAGAGGTGGACCTGCTCCCTGTGGAGATATAAAGGGCTCGTTCTAAGCTTACAAAAACACAATGATTCATAGTTACACTCATGAAAACATACTTATGATTATTATATTCCATTTCTCCTAATAGATCTGTCTAGATCCTTGATAGTGCACCTTTAAATCCGCCACAATTTTTCAACGTCCGTAGAGCTCCGTTCCAATGAACTCGGACTGTCTTCACTGAGATAGATGCATCCATTGATCCTCTCAAAGTTCAGTTGTCGTCCGATTGATTGGGACTGTCCGTATTCTGCCCAAAAATGCCACCTACCACACTTCAAAGCTGACATCAAGTACAAAGATTGATGTTCGGGTCACATTTGTTCCTACATAGTTAAAACTACATTTCCATTTCCATCATATTTCAATATGCAAATCATTAGAGGATGAACTGGACACTGAAATACAGAAGCTGTGCAGCATACCAGGCTCAGCAATAGACTTTATTTATAACACAGTCCATAATACAAGTCATCGTAGAGGCCGTGATCAAACATAGGAAGGGCAATAATCATCAAACAATGGGGCAATCCAAAAAGGACACATTCGGAAGATGATCAAAACAGGAAAAACATGAACAGGCTCAAAATTCAAAAGATTGACACAATTTTGCAACGAGTAACAGAAAACCACGCTGTAGAGCACTTCTATGAAAAAAACAAACAAAAAAACAATAGCACGTCTGTTCTTAAAACCTTTCCAGTGGCACCATTTTTGAATGTAAAGCTGTCAAAACAAAAAGGTCAAAATGTATTAATCTCTATGCATATTCATTTGAAGTGAATGAAACAGGAATTATGAAAATCAGGACCTGTCTGTCCTCTTTCACCATCATTTCTTTTTTCTCCTTCATTCCCTCTCACTCTGAGTGTGTGTGTTTGTGTTTGTGTATGTGTGTGTGTGTGTGTGTGTGTGTGTGTGTGTGTTTCCATTTCCTACCGTGCCAAACACACACTGTGTAAAGAACACAGAGTTACTAAGTGGACCCGTGGGAAATTTACATTTTAGTGTTCTATATTTGAGAACTGTTGGCCAATTGGGTGCTGGATATATATACACTCTAAGACAAAACTACCTAATATCTAGTCTTGGAGAGAGGTTTATACTTTAGTATGTATACCTTTAGCTGCATCAGCTAATTCTCAACTTCTGGAGTTCACACTGTAGCATACGGGTAAGAAAAAGTTCAGACTTTCAACAGAACCTGTGCTAAAGGTATTGCGAAAAGATGTGAAAACTAGGTGCCAGACGTTCATCAGCATCATAATTGACAGCACACTGTTCCTTGAACACCAATTCTAATCAAGGGCTTAATTAGCTCATTACAATTTTCTTGTTTACTTTAGCTGATGAATATGAATGTGTGGCTCTGCAGGTGAGGTGCATCAGATGTTGAGTGATGAGATCATGAGCAAATATGATTGCTGTTACTGTATAGAACAGTATGATTGCAATGAGTCCAGTCCTGGGGCGTAGAAGTCCAGCACAGTTTAGCAATTTTCCTTCTATAACACACCTATTATTAACCGGTGAGCTGAATTAGCTGAACTATGACTTCAGCTCACAAGGACTGGAGTTCTGCTCCTCTGTTAGAACAGCATTCGCTACCTATTACTGTTATTTCTATAAGAGTATTGATTTGTATGATTACTATAACAGTATAATTTATTATGATTGCCATAACAATATGGATTCGTATGATTATTATAAAAGTATGGATTAGTGTGATTGTTATCATTGTTGGGAATAGTGTGATTGCGATAACAGTAAGGATCATTATAGCAATATGGATTAGTGTGATTAATGCTATAGTATTGATTAGAGTGTTTATTATAACAGTGTGGATTAGCCAGTTTACTATAACAGTAAGGATTATTGTGATTACTGCAAAAATATGGATTAGTTTTATTGCTATGGCAGCATGCATTGGAGTGGTTATATCAATCATAGCTTCATTCTTAATCATACTGTTATAATAGTACGGATTAGTGTGATTACTATAACAGTATTATTTTGTGATTGCTAAGACAGTATGGATTAGTGTGACTATTAATAAATTATTGATTAGTATGAACAATATTGATGATGGATGATGTTATGACTATAACATTATGGATTAGTGTGACTACTGTAACAGTAACGGGTAGTATGGATTAGTGTGATTACTATAATAGTATGAATTTGTGTGATTATTGTAAGAGTATGGATTAGTGTGATTACTATAATAGTATGAAATTGGATGATTATTGTAACAGTATGGATTAATGTGATTACTATAATAGTATGGATTAGTATGATTATTGTAACAGTATGGATT
>JAQQZR010000019.1:3214154-3224855 GCA_030068235.1 Notoglanidium macrostoma
GGGAGAACATGCAAACTCCGCACAGAAAGGCACCCTGGGTGACCCGGGGATCGAACCCAGGACCTTCTTGCTGTGACACTGCGCCACCCGGACCAGCTAATCGTTTAATTTAAATGGGTTTTTAAATGGGATTCATGCCATAATGCAAAACTTTTTCTAATTAATTGATTAGTACATATTTACTGTCGGCCAAAAATCGGAGATGTGAATCTTTCTTGCACTTTTACTTTCTCACTTCAAGTAAGAATTTTTCACACTATACTATTAGGCTGTTGTAGATACTACGCAGCTAGTACTAAGTCCTAGAAGTCTGTGTCACGTGAAATCCTAAACACATTCCCCAATCTTCAAACACTGTTCAGATAAATCCAAGTAAATTTAAATAAATGAAAGCAGCACCTTGCGCGTGGACTGGATTTGGAGTAAGGGGAAACATCGTGGACATTTATTTTTCCGCCGTGAAAGAAGAAAGAGATACCAAATAGCCCAGAGAAGTGCCATTTTACTGTAAATTTTATAGCAACCATTGATTTTAGAAAGACCGGCCCATGAGGATGTGAAAGCAGTGCAGTGATTTATTACAGCTATCTCTCGTGATTAGAAACGACAGTCGTAACCTGCCTCAATTGACTCTTTAAAAAAAAAAGAAAGAAAAAAAAAGGCGAAGCTCCGTTTATGGGTGAAAGGCCGACGTTTTAGATGGCGGGAGAGCAATCGATGTCAGAGGCATGCGTCATTGATCACAGCGTAGTCGGGGCTGATTTGTGAGCAGAGGGAGGAAAGCGAGATGGATGCAGTGAGAGGGTAACACTGATTTAGGTTACGGTGATGTGCTAGTGGCTGGAAGGTTGTGAGTTCAGATTGAGGAAAACCCTCGCCTGCTCAGCTGTAGGCTTGGTGTTGAATTCCCAAACCTGTCCCAAAGTGTTTTGGATCGCCTTCTTCCAAGCAGTGCTAAAATTCATGCGTGCGGATGAAATACAGCTAATCATTTGGAGTCGATCGGTTTAGGTTTCAATTAGCCAGACTCCTTATAGGTAAATTTACCCAGCACCGTTTTTTCCAAATTTGAATTTTTGGAAATCATCATGATGGATTTTACTACTTACCCGTACACTTGCATTTTAAATGAGCATGTTAGATCACCAGGTCTCTGCGAGGTGAAACGTGAGCGCAAAGCGATCCGGTTCCCCTCCGGACACGGTCAAACAGGCCTGAATTCTGCAGGTTCTTCATGCATTATGCATTTATTTCCATCTCCTTTTGACAAATTGCTGTATTTATAGAAGGGACCTCCGGATGCATGTATACTGTAGATGTGTGCTGTTGCTTTAGCAGTATTCGTGTGTGTTGATGTGAATTCTAAGTGCTCTTTTAACCAACATTGGTTATTAATTAAGCACATAAAAGCAATGTGCTCAGGGATGGAGAGCTGAGATGGTGTGGTCCGTTATGAGATAAATAATGAATCTGATCGTTTTGCAGCCGAGAACTGACTATTAATTACAGCCCTGCTTTGTACACATGGACATCAGGTGACAGGATGAGCCATCGTTATATGCTATAGGTTCATTCGTTTACATGTTTCTTAAGCAGGGAGTTGACAGTGGCCAGGGTTGAACCATTTCTCTGGGCGGTGGGAGGCGGCTAAAAACAGTTTGTCCTCTTATCCCAGTACAGGTGGAGAGATTTGGATTCTCTCCCTGATGCTCAACAGTATTAAATGTGTTTAAAGCTTTGTTTTCTCCTAATCCTGGTCCACTTCTACCTTCAAGTGAGGGCTAAATGATAACTTTTCAACCCATCCGCTATCTATACAGCTTAAAGGATCACAGGGAATCACAGAGACGAACAGCCGTTCGCACTCACATTCACACGTATGGGCAATTTCGACTAATCTGCATTTCTTTGGGCTGTAGGAAGAAACCAGAGTGCCTGGAAGAAACCCATGCCTCCCTCTGAGTCAGTATGCAGTATGAACAGCAGTTTGAAATGATGTAGTTGAGTGGCTTTATGTGCCTCAGAGGAAGAACAGGATACGGAGAAGCTACTCAGGAAGCGAAGTGGGCGGAGCCAGGCGATGAGCTAAAGTCTAACGAGAGGGAAATTGAACGAAGTTCATCGTTACGCAAATGAGAAGTTCAGAGAGAAGTGTGGCGACTCCAAGCAGGACTCCGGACTTCGGAAAAAATACTTTCAGAAAAATGTTCTGACTCTGGATAAGAGGGCAAAAAGCTCTTTTATTAGCTTGAACATTATGTTCTTTTGCATGTAGCTCCTTTAACCATACAGTGATGAGACTGCTTTACTGAGCGCTGCTAAACATGTTAAATATTGATCATGCATATGAAGACAACCAATGAACCAGCCAGGAGATGCCAGGGAAACCATGGCAACCAGCAGAATCTTTGAATCAGGAAAGCCTTATAATATAGATTTGGGTGATATGAGGTTGAAAAAATGGCTGCCAGAGTAAATGCACGGGGAGCATGTCTATTTTAGCCGCACCAAATGAGTGGCGATTGTGTCAGGGGTCACTCAGGCCAATCCAGTCCCTCACGAGTCCATCAAAATCCACTGCTGCCGATTGTGATAAATGGTGAGAGGATGCTGATATAATCAGCGAACCATCTGGTCTGCCAAGCTCCTGTGCTGGTCCCTTTCCAATGATAGATGGTATAGAGGGGGTTGAAAAACAGATGAACGTCAGAAACTGTAGAACTACAAAGTGGTGGGTTTATATATTTATAATAAACTGGTGAACGTCTCATAGGAGGTTATTTAGGATTTGGTCTTTTATTAATTTCCCCCAAAAGAGTTCATTGTTTTATTTCGTTGCACAAAGTCTCTGATGTTGGTGTGTCTTGGGATGTAACGCAATGGCACCATCTGTTTCTGTGGGTGAGCCTAAAGCAGAATAATTAAATCCAGAGGTAAAAATGGGTAAGCATATCTTTGTTTATGTGATTTTTTACAGCCAGGATAATTGAACGGAATGCTGTAAATGCATTGCACTGTATCCCGTATTCACATCTGACTCCTCACGTGCACCAACAAGCTTCATATCTGACCTCTTGCTTGCAATAAGCTTGATATCTAACCTCTCGCTCACACCAACATGCTTTATATCTAACTGCACACCTGTCTGAAAATAAAAATCTCCCAATGGCGCAACATTTTGCTTTTATCCCATGGGATCCCATTCCCTCCAGACCTTGAGTCTCAACCAGATGGCTTGTCATCCATTCTGGGAAGCTTTCCAAAAGAAAAGAAAACAAATAAAGCATCTTTTATTCGTATCAGATTAGGAGACATTATCTGTTCATTTCCAAATAACTTATTCATATCCGATCACGTTCGTGGTGTGTAGAGACCAGCTTTGGGAGCTGTCCGTGGTTCTGTCAGTGTTATCGTTACACTATTTTCACACTAATATATCTTATACACTAGCATGTCTGATATCACAAGTCGCTTGTGCTGTTTGCAGTTTGTCTTCTGAGGGCATGCACTGTCCAGCACTTTTTTTTTTTATTATTATTATTATTATTATTCCATTGTGAAACAATAGTAGTCAATTGTAAATCCTTCTAAAGCTAAAGTTAAATAATGCACTAATTAGTGTGAAAATCAGTTGTTTGCCGTTCATGATACGTGCTAGGATTTGTACCAGCATCACTGGCAGATTTGCACAGCAAGCTAACTGTTACTGGAAACAAAAATGTTCAGGGCATGAAAGTTGAGTTCAAATGAGTCCAAACCCTTAACCTTCACTATAGAAGGATAAATCTCACTAAAAAAAAACAAGCCTACTAAAAATGAAGACATTTCTCGTCCTCGCTGTCTCACATTACGTCGTTCAGGTGTCTGCTACTGAAAAACATTCCCAATCCAGATTTAAGGTCAGAGGCCTGCATTTTGTTCAGTACAAAGTAGCAGCTTCACTCATTATATTATGAAAGTGAACTTTAGACTTTTTGAACACTTACAGATACTCAGAATCAGCGTGCTAAGAGCTCTAAAGCCAAGACTTTCAGAGGTGTTTGGCAGGATGACCTTACGGCCTTTATACTAAATGCGAAATACATTATTCTGACTAAAAACACTGTAATATTAATATTGCATGGGATTGATATAAAAAGAGCTTTATGTAGGAGGGTTTGCAGACTCGGAGCTGACATTCAAACAACACAGTTTATCATTTTAACTGTCAGAATAGAGAGAGAGAGAGAGAGAGAGAGAGAGTAACCAACTTGTTGGTGCTTTTTTTTATCTAATGCAGTGCTACAATATATTTTGCCACACATACACACATCTATTTCTTAAATCTGTCTCACTAGATTGAAAATAAGGGGCTGTATTCAGAGGCAGCGAGTTAAAAATATGCAGGGAAAGTTACGCGTATTCAGAATTGGGTTCCGCACATGCTTCTGTTGGTTTTCTGGGCTTCCCATTCAAAATGATTCAAATTGACCAGATTCTTCTTGATTAGAGAAGTCTGAGACAGGGATTTTAATCGCGTCACAAGCACTTACATCAAAGCCCGGAAAAAAAAAAAGTCTGAATACAGCCCACAGGGCACAGCAGTGTCTCTCCATCAGCTGTAGCATTTAAACTCCCGACCTTCATCACTTGAAACTAAATCTTACCCTGCCCACATTTCCTTTTGCTTGTTTGACAGACCCTTTTATTCGAAGCTCAGAAGTGACACACGGCGCAATATAAACACAGAGCTTTTAATTAACAATCAACAGAGATGCAAGTGCAACCCCGTGACCAGAAGCAAGTGCACAATCGTGATCACATCGTAAACAAGCCCAAGATAATAGACCAAGACAGTGCCAAAACTCAATTACGAGAGTTGGTGCTAAAAGACCCGTTCAGACACACTCGTATACACAGACACACATCTCCTCAAAACACCTCCTGAAAAAATGACTTGTTTAATCTCGCCTGGCTTACGGCCCATGTTCGCGTCGATATATTTAATATTTCAGACGTTGACATGCCAGCGAGCGAACAACAACAACAACAAAGTGAGGTTATAAGCCTAGAGGAACAATTAATGTGCAATTTCATAGCGCTGCCCTTTTAAAAAGCCAAAGCCCCAGTGGAGAAACAATGAAAGCAGGCTAATTATATTATGCGACTGCTTTTCGGTTGCAATCCCCTCCTAACGCAGAGTAACAAAGTTGGCAGTAGTGAGAGTGTTGCGTCACATTATGAGAGGCTTTCTAGCCCTTGGGTCAAACCGGAACTCTGTGCTGATTGATGTTGTTTTTTGACAGATATAAGCTGATTCTGTTTCACTGATTGGCTCACTTTCTCGATGTTGCGCAGTCGTCTGACTTCCCCATTTAGATCCAGCGCGTTATTATTGCACCCAGTGGTCAAACATGGGAACTGCAACGACACCAACAGGGAGCCAGTTCCGTTCTGGTTTGGGCACCAAATTATGAACCTTTCAGAGCATTTCATACAAACATAAATTGGTTCAGAAAGTGAAAAGGTGGGTCCCAGCTGGAACCGAAAGATAGCCGGGTTTCTCCAGCGCGATCTGTGACATCATTGGACGTGTCATTCGTTTGGACAGGAAGCTGAGTGCAGAAATGGAGAACCCAATGGAAAAGCATACATTTCTGCAATGACAGAGCGAAGGCGCGCAGGTAATGAATGCAGTACGCCATCTTATCTGTAAACATTTTTCAGTGAAGACAGAGCAGCAGGCAGGCCAGTTAATGACAGGGTTGCCAGGTTCGTAGTTTATACGACAGTTTGTTTAAGAATAATCTGTGGTCGTTTTGTTATAGCAAGTAATTGTAATTAAATCTTATACATTTTAACAAATAAAGGTAGAGTGTAAGTGCAGACAATGTGCCTATGATGTAAAGAACCATTTTTATTGTAAGAATTATTTCTGATAAATTGGGAGAGGGAAAGGGGGATTATAGATTGGATATTGTCAGTGAATAGGAGGAAGTGGTGGCTCAGTGGTTAAAGAGCTGGTTACTGGTTGGAGGTTCAAGCCCCAGCATTGCCCAGCTGCCACTGTAGAGCCCTTGAGCAAGGCCCTTAACCCCCTCTGCTCTGATCATGGCTGACCCGGCGCTGTAACCCAAACGTCCTAAGAAGCTGAGATATGCCAAGAAAATAATTTCACTGTGCTGTAATTTATATATGAGAAAATGAAGGCTTCTTCTAAATCCGAAATGTGTGTTAAAAGTTGTCTCTCTTTTCCAATGCCTGCTAGTTTCAACTTTTTTGAGATGTATTTGAGCAGGAATTTGGCTGAAACTTGGCAACCCTAGCTCAAGAGATTAGTGCTCCTGTGCTTGTCTAGCAGGCGACAGAAAATAGCTGCTGTATCAAACACGTTTGAACAAAGGTACGTCTAGATCTGCTCGAATGTCTGCGCAAGTAACTTTATTCCTCCATCTTTTTCTGTTCCTCGCTCTGCACCGTGTCTCATTTGTCTTTTCCCAGAAGTCTGTTCTCCAACTATCTTTTCTACCTCAGTCTCTACTTTTCCGTTCAATCTGTCTTGCATCCGTGCTCTCCCTTTATCTGTTCTTTTTTCTTTTTTTCCTCATCATCATCTTTCCTGCATTCACTCACATTCCTCTCTGTCCATCGTCTCTCTGCCTTGTGGTTCTTTCTTTCTCAGTACTCCTTCTGTCCATCTTTTTTACTTTTATTTCTCTTCATACATCTCCCAGCTTCTCCTTACTGCCATGCTCGCGTTCGTTCCATCTGTGTTCAGCTTCCTTTCATTCTGAGTCACGTTCTTTCCCTTTTTCTTTTTTTTACATCTCACTATTTCTGTCATTCTTCCTTCTTTCTTTGCAATATTCCTTTCATCTCTGTGTGCTTCTGCTTCTCTCTCCACGTATGTTTTCCTTTCTTCTCTACATCTCTCCCTCCTTATCATTAATCTCTCTCTCTCTCTCACTCTGCTTCATTCAGGTGACATGCTCCTTCATCCATCTCCACTTCATCTCTCTTCGTCCGTCCCCTCAGTGGAGCTTTATTATATCCAGTGTTCTGCGTGACTGGTGAATAATGAGACTCGCACGACTCAGTGTTAATCCTCTGAGCTCGTACCAACACATAAATCTGAAGGATGATTACACATTAGAGCGACAGGGACACTAAGGTGCTATTTTATCAGGAACACTTACCATACAGGTGTACACTTACTGACAGCGGCCCATCTGTGCACATTGTGCCCAACCCCTTAACATGATAGAGTAATAGATAGGGACCTCCACAGGTCTTTAAATCACAACATGTTGCCCGGCAACAGGCTGGCGTTGCATTTGGGATGCATTCCCAGCTTGTTCCCAGATTCACTGCAATCCTGACCTGGATAAAACGCTTACTGGGGATGAATGAATGATTCCCCGCACAGTAGTCAAACTGACACGGTAGTGCATATAGCGCTAATATGAGTGAATATTTTAGTTTTAGGAACATTAATACATAAGGTTTCCAGAAAGGTTTTTGTCAAACTGGAAACATTTTGTAACTGGAAACATTATGTAAGCAAATACGTTGAAGCAAATTTTATTATTATTATTATTATTATTATTATTAAGTAACTTTTTTTTTTTTTTTTGAGTGATTGGAAAGTTCCAGCTTTGAATGTTGAATGTTTATATGATGTGATATCTGTATAGGCTATGATAAACTGGCCAACAAGTTTAGGAACAATATAAAAAAAAAAAAATACAAAGGACAGATTCCGAACAATTCGTCTCTGCAGGTTTGATAAACACCTGGCAACATTTCAAAATTCCCAGCGTAAGTAAACGTTTATCAAAGGCTCGATGTTAGTCAAGATGCCAAAAAATCTGACAAGCTTAAAGAATTTAAAGGTCCACTATGTAGGATCCAGATACACCTGGATGCCCCTGTCTTACCTTTAAGTGTGTATCAGAAGGTACGGTGGCCATCAGGTGCCTGTAGAGTACTTCTAAATACTTACACTCACACTCCCTTGCTTTTTCTGTGATAAATAATAAGTATAATCCTCCATTTTTCAAAATTTGGGTTCTCAGACATGTTACCCAGCACCAGCAAACACTGAATCCTTCTTCCTTGTCCTTCTGATTCCTTCTTGCTTGAATAACTCCGCTTGATCACATCACTGATTATTTTACTATAGCGACACGCCCCTGAGTGTGTTCTTCCTCACTTCTTTTCTTATTACTGTTCTCCAGGAGCAGTGTGCGTTGTCACCTTTCACTGTCAAACGTTTAAAACCAAAAATAAAGAAATCTAGCAACCAGATTCCGATCGCGCACTAGAAAAACTCTGCATCTTTATTACAGCAAATATTATTTGTTCATCTTCTGAATGTTAGTTATTACTTATTTATCTCTCTAATCACATAATGCCCGAGTGTAGGCTTTTAACACGGCGCATCGTGGTGCTTTTTCCTTTTTAAGCTGCTCCATAAAGACATTTCGTTTGACTGGTTCAACTTCAGTGATCTAATTTAAGTTTTAACCGTAATAAATCAAAAGTACACTTTGGGTTTTAATTGTTTTTCGTGAGGCTCAGACCATTTATGCTTTAGAGCAGAAAAATTGTAAGTGGGAAAATTCATCCCTTAAACGAGTACACTTAGAATGCATTTAGAAAGCTTAGAGATGACTTTATTGGTGTGTGTGTATGTGTGTTTCCCACACTGGCCTACTTCCTACAACCATTATTAAATCCCCTGGAAGTGAAAATGAGGGTTTTTTTTTTTTTTTTTTAGATTTTTTTTCTGTGTAATTAAAATGATATTAAATTACATTACGGGACACTTAAATCGAACTCGAAGGCTGAATTTGTCCGAAGGGCTTCGAGCTTAATGTTGCTGCCTAGGAAACCAAATTAGGGCCACCACTGTGTGCATAATGCTAATTAACAACTATTATCTTTCATTTATTGCTTCCTAGCAATATGCACAATTCCGGGCAATTTACTAGAGTAAATGAAAGCTAGTGGTCACCAATCATCACTCCGTAATTTGCCTAATGCTAATTAAGGTTGTCTTTATTCATTCGTCTTGAGTAATTGCTCTCTCTATCTCAAGACCACTGGATGCGAGGTGGGAATATACCTAGGAGCCGACGGCAGTCTTTTCCATCGCAGGGTAATGTTCATATCGAGGTGCAGTTTAGTGTTGGTAATGGGAAGAAACCGGATCACGTAGAGGAAACGCACAGTAATGTTTGATGGCAGGGCAGGACACAAGTACGTAAATTTCGTCAAGTTTTTCAGAATCAAAAGTATTGAAATCGGAGTCCATGGTACAGGTTAATACACATGCAGGCAAATTAAATAGGAGTAATCCATAATCAGAAACATAGAATAGGAAAAGTAAAAAAACAGGAAAAAAGCACTTAGATATACAGGGAAATAGTGCTTGCGCTTTGCTTGATAAGACTTCACAATGTATATGTACAATAGGGTATACACAAACAAACTAGGACTAACACAGAACAGGTGAACACAGTCAGGTAACAAACCAGCGCCAGGACGGCATGAAGACAGGATTGGAACAGAAACAAAGGTACGTTACGTGGCAAAACATTAGTTCTCGTCACAGTGCGACACCCACTTGGCCAGGAAATTCCACCCAAATAATTAAGCTCAGGATTAAACCGGGGACCCCGAAGCTGTGAGGCAACCTCTTTCCTTTATTCATCTATTTGTTATTAGCTTTTTTTTTTCTATAAGGTTATCTGTTTCAGCTTTCACACACTGACATGCACTCGTAAGGCGTGTGTGATTAATTCGATGTGTAGATGTGTAAATAATTGGATTACGTGCTGTGTACCCTGGTCCCGCTACGTTCTTAATCCATGAAAAATCACCTTACGCTGTCTCGAGGCCATAACGGCAACACAGGCTTAACGCAACGCCGTGATCGATGTGACTGTCTTGATCTTCGCAATCTAATTCCCTCTTCTTAACAAAGGCAATCAAGGCTTTCCTGCTCACCCCTCTCCCCTACAATGTGCCGTTGCAAAGGGATGCACAATTATCTGCACTCTCCATGGGCCAATTACTGATGTGCAGACAGCTCAAGTAAGTAAGAAGCCATACTGTCTTGTTACGTCCCATCAACGCTCCTGTAATGGCCGCCGGAGACAGATCAGTCAACAGCAGGAGAGGAATGACTTGCTGATGTGGTTTAGAACAAAGATTGGCTTGCAGTCTAAATAAATGGTTTTTCTCAGGCTTGTCCACAACGTCTCTGCTCTCCCAAGTGAGTTATGGAATATTTCGGTAGCATCCATCTTGACTATCCGGAATTTCTTAGTGCCATTTGAAGCAGAACAACGGTAATGAAAATACAGCACCAGCCAACAAATTAGCCCCAGCAATGGCAAATCACATGTATTCCGATATAAACACGACGAAATTGGGACGCATCGTTTCTAACATCGGTAAAATCCAATTTATTAATATATAATTATTAGCAGAGGCCCTATTATTATTATTATTATTATTATTATTATTATTATTATTGGTGGTGGCGGTGGTTAGCACTGTCGCCTCACAGCAAGAAGGTCCTGGGTTCGATCCCCGGGTCACCCAGGACGCCTTTCTGTGTGGAGTTTGCATGTTCTCACCCGTGCATGCGTGGGTTTCCTCCGGGTGCTCCGGTTTCCTCCCACAGTCCAAAAACATGCAGATTAGGTCAACTGG
>JAQQZR010000019.1:3246109-3256244 GCA_030068235.1 Notoglanidium macrostoma
CAAACTCCACACAGAAAGGCACCCTGGGTGACCCGGGGATCGAACCCAGGACCTTCTTGCTGTGAGGCGACTGTGCTGACCACCATAATGAAAATATGTGATTGCCTTTAAGTATGACATACTGCACCTTTAAAGTAGTTGTATTGGAAGTAATTGTAAAAATATGGCCTGGGGCAGTGAAACATCCACTGCTAAGTAGCAAACAAAACACTGAGGTTATGGGTGAGTGTATATCTAACAGCAGGTCTCTGTCTCTTGTGTCTCTCAGGTGTTTAAGCAGAAGGTGTTGGAGCTCGGCGAGAAGCTGCTGCCGGCATTCAGCACTCCGACCGGCATCCCACGAGGAGTCATTAACCTGGGCAGGTACGTGTCATGCCGAGCAGCTTTCCCTTTCAGGATGTGCCAGGGTACTCACCTTTCTATGAATTTATAATATTCAGCTTCGGAGACAACATGATGCATAGCTTGATATGTAATTAACAATCCACTCATTAGAAGAAATGGTAAAAGACGGCAATGGATTAATATGATAATTAAGATGTTTGTACATGTTGCTTTTGTTTACTCTTCACTTCACTTTTCACTCTTCACTTCTTTTTTAAATTAAATGTGTAATGTAGCACAGAAGGGCTCAATAGCTCATTTCATTGCGCCAAATGCATAAAGATAACAACTTTGGCTTGATGATAGGTTTCGGCTGTTTTGATGCTTTATGACGCGGTGCAGTGTGCAGTTTAGTTTGATGCTACACTGGAGGATTAAAACGAAAGAAGCAGACTTTTTTTTTTAGAACTCGCTTAAATCAATTCTTGTCATACTTACAGTGGATCGAAGTCCTTGTAAGTACATATATATATATATATTTCATGAATTCTGACAAAATTAGTCAAGCTTTGATTCCAAAAGCGTTTTTTTTTTCCTGTAATAATTTCTTCATCTTACACACTTAAATCCCACTCAATTCCAATTGTAATTGACCAATGAACAAAATAGAGAAAATAGATGCAGGATGTGTTACACAAAATGATTTAAATTCATAATTTATATAATTTTATAATCAGCTATTTAGCACCAGCTCTGTGTTTTGCTTGGATGATTTTTATGATTTCTACAGCAAAGGTTTGATCACGTTTTCCTCTTTTTTTCTTGTGTCTGAGCAATAAAAAAGACGACTTTTATGAGTTCATTTTCAGCCCTGTATGTCCCTCAGCCATTCTGTAATTGGTTTTTATTTAAAACACAGCAACAATCCAAAAAATCAATTTTGCCCTGATTCGGACTCGGTGAAACGACTAATAGGTGTGACCTATTAGATCAAAGATAACGGTTTAGTGTCCATGCTTTCGTTTACATTTAGCCGGTTCCAAGGTTCATGGAAATCCTGGAAAAATTTTTGAGTTTTTCCAAACTAGACTTTTGGAAAATAATGAAAAAAAAAAATCCAGTAATTTTGTATTTTTGTTTTTCATTCCAGTGTTATCACACTTACATTAAAGTAGTTCCATTCTCTAATATAAAAGTGTTTCTTTCCTCAGCATTTATTGTCGAGTCATGCCTCGGTCTCAGAATAGTGATAGAGAGAGTGATATATGAGAACCCAACAGCTGGAAGAATGCCAGCTTATTGCTTGTAGAGAGGATGTCACTGGGTGCCCCTGCCCCTCTTCACTCTATTAGGCATTGATTTTTCCAGACGTGCAGATGCTAGGGCCGTTCTGACCCGAGTGGGTAATGATGTAGAGAGCATTTATAATGGAGGCCTAGTTTAGCGTCTCTCTCATCTGCTTTTCTCCTCTGCACGCCCTACGACAAAGATACAGGAGAATGTTCTTTCCTGTGGAAGCCTGTGACTCAGACCTGTGATCGTAGCAGCAAGAGAGGTTTTTGACATTGGTAGTAGCAGAAATGTTTCTGAAAACCACAGTACTCAATGTGAATAGGTGAATATCAAAAGGTTTTATACCTGTAGCTGTCATTATCATAATAGGCCTTTTGATCAGCTTACAAGATCACGCTCTTCTAATATTGCCATTTGAGAAGTGTTTAATAATAGATACATACACTAGACAACTAAATATGGTGTGTGGAATTGGTCAAAAACAAATTTCCCAATGGAAGCTGCAGAGTCTGCCTGCAGAATGACCAAATTGTCTATCCAGATGGGACTGAAATGATCAGACGAGCATGTGTGTCAGAAAGGCAGTAGGTAATTTGACCTGTATGTTTTTTCTCATGTCCTTGGGGATGACACGAGCAACTTCCTATTTTTCCTCTCTGTGAAATGAAGCCAGTTGGCCCAACCTCACGTCATTATAAAGATCCCCCAGCTTCGACTCCTGTTTAACTCATTCAGTCCATGATAAATAATTCCCTCTTTTTATCTTTTGAAAGTTGTTTCACATGAAATGTCAGTCATCTAGTATGTCAAGTCAATAACCACAGATAAAAATCTCATTTATTTCTGGACCGCAACAGTAGTTATTAAGGTACCTGACAGGAGTTCTTCCCACCATCTATGTCACTTTTTTTTTCCTTTCCTGCTGACATCTTGGATCAATTCTTCGAGACAAAAGTTTTCTTCTGGCCCTCCCTCCTCCCCAGACATCACTGCTATTGATTTTCCTTTCAGAAGGAAAGCGAGCCATGGGCAGCTCTCACAATGAGAACTAGAAGCAGCAATTGCGTGAATTACACACTCTCTCAGTGTGATTCCTGCAGGCGCTGACAACACTGCAGTTCGGAAAAATAATGCCAGGATTGTACTCGTAAGACTGTGCATGCCTTATGAGACCGTCTAGGCTAGAGGTGTCCAAAGTCCAGCCTCAGGGCCAAATACGGCCCACTGACAGATGTTTCTGGCCTGTGGCTTGTCTCTAAGAATGTATGATAGCCTGCCAACACGTTGCACAGTAGCAGCAGACTGTTATCTATGATGGCGTATTCATTCAGGCCATGCAAGGTTAAAATATATAAAAAAAAAATAAAAAAAAAGATATATATATATATATATATATATATATATGGAGCCGCGGAGCCTCCAATCTATATATATATATATATATATATATATATGGAGCCGCGGAGGGCGTAATATTCCGAGAAAAAAATTTAATTTGCAAGATTGAAGTCACAGATCTGGGAGAAAAAGTCATGTGACATTGTGGCGACATTGATCCAAAACAAAATTTTTCCATGCTTTGTTTCTCACGAATTTGTGACTGTTTTTCTTGTAAATCTGTGACTTTTTTCTTGCAAATTTTAGATTTTCCTCTCCCAAATTTGTGACTTCTTTTTTGCAAATTTGCGACTTTTTCTTCCAAATTTGTGACAATCTCACAATTTACGAGTTTATTTTCGTAAATGTTTCGCAATGTTAATCTTGGAAATCCTGAATTTTTCTTTGAATATTACCCCCCCCCCCCCCCCCCCCCAGCTCTGTATATTTTACCTACAATGGCCCTGATATGCAGTTATCGTTAACACTGATAGCTTAAATGCAATGTTGGAAACCACTCAGCATGGAAAACCTTTCTTTAATTCTTGAAAGATTCTTTAACTGAAGTAGATTTGCAACCATGTATTATTTAATATCAACTCCAATAGATTGTGGTGGACATAATTATGACTGTGCATGGCTGGCCCTCGGGTAGTTTGATGAGGTCTAACCTGACCCCCAATAAAAAAGGTTTGGTCACTTTTTAAATTTGATGCCCCAAAGCAAAGCTAAATGAATCCTATTAGCAATTTTATGTTAAAAAAATATAAATAAATCTGCTACTGCAAACACTTATATACACAGAGCAGTGACAGGCATGACAGTGATTTTGCTGTTCCAACAGACCTAGTTTGCAAATATTTGGCATCCCAAACAATGTAACACTAATCTCTGCTATTATCACACAACAAGTGAGAGCAGTATATTAATTCTATTCCAGAGAGCATTTTGTCTGTTCACATCCAACACCAAGCTCTGACCCATTCCCTTCATCTTTGTCTCTCTTTTGCCATTTTACCACACTGAGCGTTTTCTTTGTATCTTGTTGCCATGACTCCAATCATCCACGTGGCTCCATACCTGCTCACATGTTGGGCTTGTTGCCATGGTTTCTGGTTGCTGTGGCACACGGCGTGGGCGATGGTACTCACACTGCTGCTTCGCCCTCTGTTACAGTGGCACCAGTTGGAACTGGGGATGGGCGTCGGCCGGGAGCAGCATCCTGGCTGAATTTGGGACGTTGCATCTGGAGTTTGTGCACCTGACGGAACTTTCCGGAAATCCCGTTTTCACAGAGAAGGTTTGGTTCAGTACGCATAGACAGTAGACAGAAACAAACAGCTGACAAATTAAAGGAAAAACAAGTAGGGGGGGGGGATTTATTTATTTTACTAGAATGGTTTGAGTCTGATTTTGTACGTAGAGTATAGTGTACAGTAAAAGTTCTTCCCACTGATCTGATCGATCACCTTTAACCTCCAATAAACCATTTCTATCTTGATGGGCGTGGTCACTTTCATGATGACTCCGCCCACATTCACCAGGTACAAGGAGTCACTGAATGATAGAATAATAATGATGTAAATCGTATGCTATTGACTTCACACTGACCAGATCTCAACCCAATTACGAACCTTTCTCTTTGCACCTTACTAAGACACTGTCTGTTGGATTTTTCCTTTAAACTGTCACCCGTCTGTATATGTCGCATATGCTTGAACGGCTTTACACTTTGCAAGTAAAAATGCACTGAGCACTGGAGTATTCTCCCGGCTCTCACAGATTGCTGATCTTGGCAAGTCTTGGTGCCTAATACAGTTCCACACACTGACACCAAGATTGCTGTTATTCACTGTTTCAGGTGATGAACATCCGAAAGCTGCTGGACAGGATTGAGAAGCCGCAGGGCCTGTACCCCAATTTCCTGAGCCCTGTCAGCGGGAACTGGGTCCAACGTGAGTGAGAGCTGAGATCATGATCAAGAAATGCTCAAAAAACAAGATTATTGCTGGATCATATGTGTATGGATGGACGAATGGATGGATGGATGGATATGCATGAATTAATATGAAATGTGACATGTGGCATTTGCTTATTTACTGGGGGTTTTTTTCTCTGCCTCTCTGCCGCATGTAATTGTTGCCACACTTGGAGCACACAGACGTCCTTCACGAGCGCTGTCTTTGAGATTTATAGGCATGCTTATTCTTCCGCTCAGCTCTTCCCACCTCCCTGTCAGGCTGAAGCGGCAGACGGCGGCGTTAAACCTGGATTATTAAAATGACAATACATTCCATTAGCTGTCGAAATTGAATCTTTCAGATTCAAATGCGTTCTGAAGTGCAAGTTGGTGTGCGTAATCTACATGACAGAAAATTAGCAACATATAATTGTAATTGTCGATGAATGGTTAATGGAGACCTGAGAGATAAGGAGAGGTAAAAAAAAGTGGGGCAGAAAGCAAGACCACACCTCTGCACTCTCCATCAATGTGTGTGTATGAGTGTGCGGGGCCTCCGGGCTTGTCATTGCCAGTGAAGGAGGCGTGGCCTGAGGGCTTGTCATTGCCTGGGAGAGGCGTGGCTTCCCACTCCTATATATATATATATATATATATATGTATATATAGTGTTAGCTTTAGAGATATGTATATATATATATTTACATGTTTTTTGAGCTTCTTACATTTTATTACAATTTAGTCACTATTATTACCACAGATCAAACTAAACAAACAAACAATTACATAAGGAAAGCTAAATCTTTGTGGAACTTTTCCTCAGTTCCTAATGCGACTCCGAATGATGCCTTTACTGCTTTAGTAAAGGCACTTGGAGCATAAGGCTGTTAAATAAAAAACTCATACACTGCGCAAGTATTATCCCTAAAACATAAAAAAAAATGTGATACGCTACAAGCACCTAATTAGATCAAGCTATTGAGTCGATTTTTTTCAAGTAAAATAAAATAATTTCTAACATCAAGCAGTGATATATAGGTTCTGGCATGAAAACGGCTTTTGATTTTCTCCGGTCTCTTCTCTCAGATCACGTTTCTCTTGGAGGCCTGGGAGACAGCTTCTACGAGTACCTGATCAAATCTTACCTGATGTCAGACAAGACAGATGAGGAGGCTAAGCGCATGTACTACAGCGCTCTGGAGGTATGGAAGCGTGCATCTCAGGAGTGAGTGTGAAATGTATACACATCAACTTATATACAGTTGCTAAGCATGATGGGAAATATACACCGGTCCCTCGGCAAGCCAGATAACAGTGTGCGTGCATGAAAAGAAAATCATATAAGGACACTTAAGCAGACATGACTTCTAGCATTTGGTGAAGAAAAACACTTCCTGTTTGTCCTGTTTGATTAAGCCAGTTTTACAAATGACACACGGTAAGCGGGAGTCAATGCTGATCCAGATCGACGCTCTCTGTGTGAGGAAAAAGAGCAAAAAAGGAGAAGCAAGACTGAAGATAAAAAGAAGAAAAAGGACTAAAGATAATAATGATCGTTTACTATCGATCTTTGGTTTTCACCTCAAATAAAAAGCTGACTAGAGATACGACACACGCGGGGAGACGTCAGAGATTGATCGCTGGAGGAAAATCACTTGGAAATGTAACCCTGTTTCCTTTCTGTTGTATTGTCATCAGCAGATTCATAAGTTTTCCACTACAGAAGCCCGATGGAATCTCAATGAGGCTTGATTTCAATCCACCAGAGATCAGACCCTTTATACCATGCATAAATCATAGACGCCCTGAGCAACACAGACACACTCTTCCTATTTAGCATGTGCAGAGAGATACCGTATTATATATTGCTCGGGTTTGTCACTGTTTGTACAACTCTCCGTATTCCTGTTTCTAGAAATTTGGTTTAGCATCCATTCAAGCTAATAAATATGCTGTTGTAAATTAGCTAACTGGTACCTGCTATAGGAACAGCTGACAGAACTTGCTTGTTTCGTGAATGAAGAACCCATACACTATATGGCCAAAGGATTGTGGACACCTGACCATCACACCCATGTGGATCTTCACCAATCTGGAAACATACAGTGGTATAGGGCATCTTTGTATGCTGTAGCATTACAATTTCCATTCACTGGAACTAAGAGGCCCGTACATGCTCCAGAGTGACAATGCCCTTGTGCAGAAAGCGAGCCCCATGAAGACAAGGTGTGCCAAGTTTGGAGTGGAAGAACTTGAGTGGTTTGCACAGAGCCTTGGCCCCAACCCCACTGAACACCTCAAACCCACAGCCGCAGTCCAAAATCTAAAGCATTCTCAGAGGTTCATCCCATTTTTTTCTAATTGATTAAATATTGCATAATAGAGTTGTCATACCGTGAACGTATCATAACCTTCAACTCCTAATCTTTATTATATCTTCTGTCTTGGACCAGGCAATAGAGGCCAACTTGGTGCAGAAAACTTCAGGAGGTCTCACATATGTGGCTGAATGGAGAGGTGGAATTCTCGACCACAAAATGGGGCATCTGGCTTGTTTCGCTGGTGGGATGGTGGGCATCGGTGCAGACGATGGCGCATCAGAAAAGAGGCAGCACTACCTAGACCTGGCGGCCGAGATCACAAACACGTGCCATGAGTCTTACAGTCGCTCAGGTGAGTACGGGAGAATGGGAAAAGACACCTTCCCGGAGTGATATGGCCACCCCTCAGTTTTTTCCTGACCAAATAACATAACCTAAAACTGGACACATTTGTATAAAATGTATACATCTAGATAATTTTTGGGATAGACCTTATTTTTCTGTCTAGTAGTGATTTATGTATTTACATAAAGTTGTGTGTAATATACAACTTTTACAGTAGTGCAATTCATTGCAAAGGTTTGCAGCCCTTATGTATTTTTAATAGAAGAAGGGAAAACCTATCCAGGTTTTTCTCTTTATTGTCAGAAAACACGCACACACACAGGGAGAGACAGATGCAGATGCGGTTCAGTTCTTTATTCAGGCAGTGCAAACAAATCCAAATCGATAATCAAAGTTCAAGGACAGGGACAGGCGTTGGTCAGGCGAGCGGCAAACAACAATCAGAAATGTGATCAGGAGAAAGGACAGGCGATGGTCGGGCAAGCTGCAAACAACAATAAGAAATCCAAGCTCGAGAACAGGAAAACAGGAGCACAAGGTCAAAACCAGGCTAACAATACTGAATATTCAAGCTTGGCAACACCAGACAACTGTACTGAGCAAATTGCCTCACAAAGTGAATGTGTCAAGAGAGTCTTGTCACAGTCTCTGGTGTGGTCTGTAATGAGAGGCAGATATGCACAATTAGTAGCAAGGCAAGCTGGAGAGAGTGAGGGTTTGCAATGGATGCTGGGAATTGGAGATTGTTATGTTCGTGCCGTGAGGGATCCTGGGAAGGCGAATCATGAAACAGAACCCAGAACAAGGGAGGGATCACGACTTTTATTTACAAACATTAAGAATTCCAAGATGTTGAAAGTAAAATGGTAGTGCAGCCGTCAATCCAAAACAGGCAGAATCAACAGGAAAATATATATTTTTTAAATTTTCCATGACCCAGGACCCTGTCAATCTCCAGACCTGATTTGAAGAAGACATTCTGTAGGAATTAGGAGTCTTGTAATGGCCATGCAAACAAATATTTTGGTTTATAGTGGAATATCATTACAATGCATCCCCCCACACCAATCTATTAATATCTTAGCATACTCTTTGGCCATTGTATTATGCTAATCTGTCTATACAAGCCAACTCAGTAAATATTTGAATTTAATTATAAATGAAAATTCTTTGCCTTAAGGGTGTGTAAACTTTTGAACTTGACTGGATGTAGGGCTACAGTAATAAAAATACCAAGGTTCTTTACAAAGGTAGTGTAGCATGACTGACTAATTAGACACTAACAGATAGCGGTTAGGTAATTAGATAACAGTCAACATTGCTAGCTAGCAAGAATGAGTCAGCATTTTTAGCAAGCTAGCCACCGAATAAAATCCTGAGGAAATCCTAAGGGAAAAGTAGCATACATGAAAAGCTACAAGGCTTCCGTGTAACTGAATGATCATTTGTACATGATTTTATGCAAATTTGTAGCCAATTCAGAGAGTGAGGATGTGAAATGACGAAAAAAATAATAATAATAAAAGCTACTCCTCAACCAGTTGCTAACAGTGCTAACTTTAACCTCGACCACTTTGTAACTTTGTAAATTATGGGTGTTAAATCTTACAAACCTTTCAGACAGTGTTGGTCATTTAAACTAAACAGATTAGGGCTTAAATGGTTTTAATTTATTTTATATTAGCCTAAAGATTATGCTTATTTATATCCCTCATCAGGTCTGTATTAGCCAACATGGCTAATAAGAAATGACAGCTGGTGATTGAGAAGTGAAGTAAAACAACAACAAAACAAACAGCTAAAAATCCTCATAATCAATCAGCAGATTACTTTAAACTTACACTGGGTGCTAAAACAGGAAGCATAATGTCCGTAATGTGCTCCAGCTAGTTTGCCAAATCTTCCCAAGATTTGAAATTAACAGTGAATACTCATACAAAACTCATAACTCGCTGCTGAAAAACAGTTCTCCTAACATATTATTTTTCTGTCAGGGTAAAAAGAAACGCTGTCTCACTTCGAAACAGATTTGTTCAGTGCTTCAAATTAGAAGAAACTGTTATCCGCTTTCTCTGATGTTCTTTCAAAACTTTTAAACGAGCTGTGTTGATTTTTTTTTAGAGATGAATCTCAGGCTGGATCAAAACTCGAAGGTTTTCCTACCCGGGCCAGGGGGAATCATGGGAAAAGGAGCGCTACTGAGATTTTTAAGTGAAGCTCAAACTAAGATCCAGCAATTTTCCCCAAAAGCCTTGTTTGATCTCAGCTTTCGCATCTATTTCAGTCCCTGATTGCTTAGCAAGAAAAATCTTAGGGAAGATTTGATGTTTGCTACTACACAGTTGACTGACTGGACCCCGTGTGGAACCTTTCTCTAAAAAAAAACGTGTAGGGGTTTGTAGATATACACACTACCAGTCATAAGTTTGAACACACCCTCTAATTCAATGTTTTTCTTTATTTTTATGACTTTAAAAGAGACTGGATAATGATGGACTGGTGTTTCTCTTTACTT
>JAQQZR010000019.1:3261159-3287169 GCA_030068235.1 Notoglanidium macrostoma
CACACAGAAAGGCACCCTGGGTGACCCGGGGATCGAACCCAGGACCTTCTTGCTGTGAGGCGACAGTGCTAACCATTTATGAATCTATTAATATATATATATATATATATATCTCCTTAATGAGCAAATCTGTGGCGACGGTGGCAGAAGAGGAACCAGACTCAAAAGGAAACCATCCTCATTGGGGTGGCACTGAATTGTGCGATTACAACTAACACTCTTCTGTAACTGTATGTCATATGGTCAGGAAAGTACAGTTACATAACTCAGTATAGTTTAACATGAAGTCTGTTCTATATCAGCTGATTCAATGAGGAAGATTTGAATGCAAGACTGTTTGTGGCAGTTTAAGTCCAGATGAGTTCAAAAATGAGTTCGGTTTTACCGCACACACCGAAAAGATTGAAAAATGAGGCCCACTGTTGAGAAGCCTCAACGAAACAAGTCCCGTAATCACTTACATTATAGCAGCTGTAAACGTTCGTCCCTTCTCTTTTTTTCCACCAAAGATCCACCTTGTCACGTCGCTGTGAATCCAGGTAGCACGAGTCCTGAAGACTTTCCAGTGTCAGTGCTCCAGCACACTGGAGACTCCTTCCAAAATTGCAAAATAAACGTTTTCTCAAGGAAATCTTCACCATAACGATGTTTTTTTTAGTTTTCAACATGTTTCTAAATACGTATTGTCAGAGCTGCCGTTACAGAAAAGGAATCAACACCTTCTGACCAATCAGATTTGAGAATTCAAATATATTACGCAGTGTATGTCACCGACACACATTAAGCTGAAAACCCGTGCAGATTTTAGCGTCCGCTTTAAAGACAGGTGGCACGCGGGCGACGTGAGATCAAAAAGATCACGACAGAGAAGCTAACATTTATTCCCGTTAGCTTTTGCAAATGAATGCTTGGTTAAAGTCAATGTATTAATATAGCTCAAGCGTCTCTTTCTCTCAGAGGATGACATTATAATTATAAGTCGGAAGAGCACTGAAATAGATATGTCATGTTCATTTCCCAGAGAAACACAAGGGCCAGTCGTAATCACAGTGTAGATGTCTGCCTTTGTTACGACTTAATAGCACCTTAATTTGCCACGCCAGCTCTTTTTTTTTTTTAGTCGCCTGTCAAATATGTCCCTCCTCTAGCCAAAGTGTATAGGACAGCATTTTCATCTAGTATTGCTTTTAGATGTAGTCACACCGGGAATTTATTCACTTATTAATTGTTAGTCATGTCAGCAATTTTAAGAATGACAGAATGTGTTTTTCGCAGGCACTGGAGAAATACTGCCGCACTGACGGAGGGTATTCGGGCATCAGAGACGTGTACGCTACCATGGTCAGCCATGATAACATGCAGCAGAGCTTCTTCCTGTCGGAAACTCTGAAGTGAGTGCTTTGTACAATCTTACTAGCTTACCAATGCTAGCGTATCTGAACCTAACGCTTAAACTGAAGTCTAGAATCGTCCATTCCCGTCGGATTTATTTATTGACCTATTGATTGGATGGTCGATTGATTGACTGATTGTTTCATTCAGATATCTGTACCTGCTTTTCTCCGACGACGACCTGCTGCCGCTGGATGACTGGGTGTTCAACACTGAAGCTCATCCTTTACCCATCGTCCGCAAGAGCTGCTTAGAGGAGCACAGTGGCACCACACGAGACACTCAACACACACATCCAGTGTAACCTGCAATGACACACCCTGATACACACGCACAGCGAGGCAGGGCCTCGGTTTCGCTGGCCCTGCCGCAGCCTCTCGGCTCCTTTCCCTGAAAAGGATCTCATGCTGCACGCTGTGATCGTAATATCTGAGCCGGGACATTCTCTGCGGACAATCAAAATGAAAATTACTTTTGTGACAAGAGCACCTTTGTTCCCTTCTTTCTTTCCTCTGTGAGGAAAATGGAATATTCTTCAGGCCCAGATTGGCGGGGTGGGCACCGCCTCATCGCGGGCTGCTTTGAGAGAAAGAGAAAATCGCTTCACTCTTCTTCAGCACTCTGTTATTTCTGTCCATCTTTTTACTCTTTTTTACAAGCTGGTGACAGGCAATTTGTGGACGATTGGTTTTTATTAATGACTCTTTGAAGCGATTTGCGAGCTCAAAAGAATAGAAAGCAACAAAACGTCAGCAAAACATAAACATACAGGTTACAGTTTTAATTTCTTTTCAAGAATCAGCACATAACCTTGCTGCCATTACCCAGTTTGCCTTCCCATTGACTTACTTGATGTTTGTCCCCTATGTTCCTCATCATCCTGTCTGCATTCTTATCTACATTCCCCATACCAGATTTGCACACCCTTTGTTGCTACTTGATCAACTTTCCCATTGTTCTCCCCTAATCTGCATTCTTCATGCCCTTGCCTGATCTGTAACTTGATGGGGCTCCGCAAATCTCTGTCCCTCTTTCATAACATGACCTACGTTTTTGGCATTGTTCCCTCATATTTTAACCCAATCTACATTACTTGTGTCATTACCCAATCTGTGTCACCCAGACTACAACTCAGTCTGCGTCAGTTGTGTCGTAACTCAATATATTTGTCCTTGTATCATTACTCAATGTATGTCCACTGTGTCATTAGTCAGTTGATGTCAAGGCTGGCATTACCATATCAGCCCCCCATTGTAACCCAATCTGCATCCTGTTTCACTACTCTATCTGCATCCTTCCTCTTGCAACCCAATCTGTGTCCCCCGTGTTGCTACCCAACCTACCAAAGCACTAACTCTCTTTTCCCTCCATTGTTACTTGATCAGCATTCCTTGTGTCTTTAATCAATCTGCGTTTCCTGTATCACTAGCCATGTGCCAAATGAAGGCTTCTTCTTCTTCTTCTTCAGTCAGTGTCCGTGGTGACTTTACCGTGTTTCCCCCATGTTGTAACCCGATCTGCACTACTCGTGTCATTATCTGATTAATATTCTCCTGTGTCCAAATCTGCGTCCCCTGTGTCAACTCAATCTCCATCCCTGTGCCTTACCCGATCTGCATCCCACTTGTCATTCCCCAATCTGTGCTCTCTGTGTTGCTATTGAATATCAGTAACATTCCATATCAGTAACCAATCATGAAGACTTTCACTAGTTTTCACATAGAGGTCATTCATCAAAGAAACAAACAACAAAAAAAACAACAAAGAAATTCAAATATCGGTTCACTGAAATGGTTCATTCACAAGAATTAAATCACAAATGTGTGATTTAATCATCATGTTACAAAATCTTTAGCCAAAGCTTGTCAGATGTCATTATTCTGATTTTCTTTGCATTTTTGTTTTTGTTTTTGCCAAGCCTAGGTGTGTGAAAGCTTTGGGAGGGGGGATAAAAACAAAAATTCAAAGGCGGTATTGAAATATTGTTTTGTACAATATTTCCTTTGTACAGTATCAGGAGCAGAGTGTATACGAGAGGAGAAAAATAAGAGAGCGTTGTATCATGCTTCAAAGACCAGCATCAGCAAGTTCAAAAAGTTTCATAGGGGAATACACACACACACGCGCACACACACACATACACAGAGTGCACACAGAAAGAGCAAAAAGTGACACAACACACAAACCCGGTCCATGAAACTCCTCTAGATCCCTTCATCTCTGCCCGAGCAGTTGCACTGAGTGTGTTGTTTTTTATCCACCACCGTCCACCGCACTGCAGGAATGTGCTGTACATAACCAAATGAGTGTGACTGTGAGTGACTTGTATTGTTAATCTGTTAATCTGCTCTGTTTATTGCTCCTCACTCTAGTTTTTTTTCTCTCTCTATCTTCTCACACTTCTCATTTCCAGTTTTTTTCCCCCCCCATTCCTTTAGATGATTCTTATATACAATTTTATTCTTTCCTTTCATTTGATTCCCTCAGGTGTTTCTGGAAAAGGAGAAATTTTGATGATTATTGTTACTTATTACTTATGGTATGAATTATCCTCGTTGATTTGACTTATCTTTCAATGTCGTTGTATATTTTCAGATACTGGTTAAAAAAAAATATATCTGTGCAACTTTATACATTTAAAATAACTGCACAAACCTCGTGAGTCTGCGTCTTGTTATTTGTATCTATTAATGTTGCATGGTGGCTCATCGACTGCACCACGCAAATGTTCAGGTTGGGTGGAGATTTTTGCGCTAATGAACAGATGACACAAAATGACAGATCTGAACATATCTCAGACTGCAGACTGTCTTCTGTGAAGATATCAAGTGGAGGAACTCCAGCATTGCTGCAATACGGGTAACCTGATAAAATCTTAAACATGAAACTCAGCACAAATAATTCACTGCAGTAATCACTGGCTAGACGCATCACTACCCAATCTGGGTCCTCAGTGTCAAAACCCAATCTGCATTTGTGTAGCTACCCAATCTGGGTCCACCGTGCCATTACCTAATTTCCATTTTGCGTTGCTGCCCAATCTGCATCCTCTCTGTTGCTACACAGCCTCCTGTGTCACTACATTCCCATGTCAATATCCTAATCTGTGTTCCGTGTCACTACCCAATCTGCATCCTTCCCGTTGCCACCCAATTATCGTCCCCCATGTCACTCCCATGTCTGCATCTCCCATATCGCTCATCTCTATAACACTGGCCTAAGGCTCCTTTCCCCAGTGCCATATTTACAAACTTTTCCATGGAGTGGTAAGAGGTTTTACAGTTTTTTTCCCCAACTAATGCATTAATGTTACCTTTAGTTTGATAAAACAGGATACCTTTGCATGTATACCATTAAATCTTTACAAATATCTAACCCATAATCTGTTACATAACATACATACAGTAGAAAATAGTCATACTGAGTGACATGGTATGTTAGTGCACCAGAATGTACATGAACAAAGAATAAACACATACCATGCAGTCCAGCTGGGACTGCAGCAGGACCATCTGTCTCCCTTTCTTCATCTGTCTTTTCATCGCTCCCTGCCTCTGTCCCTCTTTTCGAATCGGTTTTATCCTCAACTTCATACATTTCTTCTTCTCCATCTTCTCCTTCACTCATTTCCTCATCTCTTCCTTCTCGGGCTTTGTCTCTCCTGGCTTCTGCCTTTTCCATTTCTCTCCATATCCAGTCTTCAGCATTTTCTTGCTGGAAAAGCTAGGCCAGACCAACTACTCTGACCTACAGTAGTCAAGCTGGGAAAGGATCTGGTTAAAATCCATGTATTGCATTGCACTGTAGGACCACGTGGCTAAGCACAATAAAAATAAGATCAACAAAGGTTTACATTTGCACACATTTATTTACAGGCTGTTTATACCTTTTAATTGTAGGGTCTTCTGCTGTATTTATTTCCAGGCAGAAACGTCCCGAGAATGTACCTGTACGGATTGTTCCACACAATTTAATCGCGTGGTCAAAACTGAGAGATGATGAATGAAGCTATGACAAGCAGCTGATTTTATCTTTGGTCTTGTAGCATCATCTTTTTCCATGAGCCTATGGTTACATATTTTCCAGCTAGGGCAATGACGCAGTCGATCAGGCAGTCCTTCATTGCAGTCCAGGATGCATCGAAACGCTTTCATGTTCACACTACAATTGCGATGAGGTCATATGTGTACCAGTCCACCTCTGAAGGTGGTCTGAGTGGTTAGATCACAATGGGGCTTCGAGACACATTGGACCCCATTCACACCTGTACCTGTACCACTTGCGATGTGATCACTCAGGACACATATGTTAATGCCAGGTGTGAACAGGACCTAGAAGCCAGATAATAAACACTATATACACAAAACACTACAATATAAAATAAAAAAAGATATTTTAAAGCTTTCATGTGGTACATATGCTGAATCGTAGCTATGGAGGTCGATTTTAGGTTTGAAATATTTGAAAGATTTCACTCCCATGAAATATTTTATAAAAGTACCAAATGCACTTTTTTTTTTTTTACCCACAATCAATCAAATAACTGCTCAGTAACTCAATACATTAAATGTAATAAAAAATGCTACATTACGGAGATTTACTGCAGGAGGAAGAAAAAAAAGGTGGATCAGATTTGATCATTTTATATTGGTTTAGGGTGGTGATGGAAATTTGCTTTCTATGTCAGATTAGGCGATCATAGTGCCATTAATTCTTGCTGCGTCTTGCTCCATAGACGTTTGACCATAGACCATAGACGTTTGACTCCGCCCAATCATCATTCATATCCTTGCATGTCCTTGGGGAGAAATTGTCGGTCATGGATACAGAAGGAACATTAAAGAAGATGTCGTAGGTGTTGTCAAACTAGGTGAGAAAATGCAAAAAAAAGTCTGATATTCTAGACTTTTCTCGGGGTGTCATGGGGTGTCTGAGCCACCACTTTATGTCAAGCCCGTTCATCGTTTCTGACGTCCATATTCAGGCCTGACACTGGAAATGTGTGCCTCCAGACAGGTACTCCATGATTTGTAGCAAGTGGGGTAAGAAAAGACAAAATAAACCAGTTCAGCCTGGTCAAGCAATATGACTTCTGTAAAATATTCAAATACCTACCCCTTACATTTTCTATTTTTTTAGCCATAATGACTAACCTTAATCCCGCTGCTGGTTGTTGGACCTTAGAGATAAAATCCTAAACTTGTACAGCAGTTTACTTATCTCATGACCCTGTGTATGAGGTAGCAAGAGAGGCAAAAAGTGCTCAGTATAGCAGAGACTCCTGAAGTATCTAGCCTTTAAATTTTGCTGCTGGTCTTGCCATCGTGTTTATCACAGAGATAGAGTCCTGAACTTGTACAGGAGCTTGTCTGCCTCATTTAAGGTACACCACGATTGAAGTAGTAAAAGAGGTAAGACTAAACTTTTGTAAAAAGTTCAAGTGGTTTGTTCTGAACTTCATGTCTAGGCTTTTTTGCTCTGTTTCGCTACTGTGTTTACCTCAATGGAGGAATCCTGGCTTGGTGAAAGAGCCCGTGGGCTTCAGCAGGCAGAAACAGGAAATTGTGTCCCTCAGGACGGGTACATAGACTCTTACCTTTCAAAACAAGAGAGGTAAGTAAACAAACAACAGTTTAGCATAGTGTATCGACATGACTGTTTTTTTTATTAAAAGTGCCTCGCCCGTTTGAAATATATCATATTAGCAAAATGAAGCTTGCCAGTTCTTTGCAGACAGTAATTATTCCAAGAAACTGTATTTGTGGAAGGTAATGCAGGCAGTAAAATTGCAGAATATTTGTCAGGCTTGTTGGCTTGCAGGCAATGTACAAATGATTACATGTTCAAAAGTAGGTCAGTGTAGGTGAAGGTTTTCTTCTCTCTCTCTCTCTCTCTCGCGTTAATCCGTGAATGCACTAGGCTTGCTTTATAGATATACATTTAAGTTTTGTAATCATTTTTAAAATATCTACATGCATGACAAAAAAATGATTACAGACAGCCTTAAAATGCAGCGTGCGCTGTCGTCTTTCACGTAGGTTGGTTTTTAGAGAAATATAACAAGGACGTTATTATGAAACAAACGGCTGATGGAGCACAAACCTGGCGAGTGACTGTAATGTACCATGGCCTGGAATGTTCCGAGTCCCTCCCACCTTCCATGCGGTCCCGCCAGTAATACAGTCATCCCAATTCCTTACCTTTCCCAAAACCTTTCCACACTCAGGTCGTAGTGCTAAAGACGCTGACAAAGATAGGTTACATTCATTCATCTTCGGGAAACACTTTATTCCGGTCAGGGCCACTGTGGTTTAAATGACTAATTTGATTGAAATAAATGTGGGAGTGTGTAGGCAGTGTTTGTAGGATATTTGGTAGTGAAGATTGGATTCAATGGGCCAATCAAAGAGGCTAATAATTATAACAATTCAAGTATAAATATAACAGATTTGATAATGGTGGGATGTGATTTCCACTACTTCAATAATACCCCCTTACAAAAGTCTAGAGGGTGGATCCAATCCTAGCCCACACAACGCTGTACAACACAAAACAACATGTTAGCATACTTATCCAGCCTAAGACACACTAAATGATCTCCTTCGCCTGGACTTTTGGCTCACAGTTCTGCCCTGACAGGAGGAGCTGGATCAGTTCCGACTCCACTCCATGGACGTTTTGTTCTTGGGCCACTCTGGCTATTCCTTAAGGACCTCTACGGGCCATGAAACCCCATTTTCCATGAAATCCAAGATGTCTGCAGTGTTTGCACACATGCACTTTATGTTGTCTTCTGTTGCACTCTTGTACTTCTGTGTTGTCCTATATGTAGCACCTTCGTCCTTGAGGAACGTTGTAGCGTTTCACTATGTACTGTATGGTTGAAATGACAATAAAAGTCACTTGAACTTGAACCTAGCTTAAGGATGTAGTTAAAAGCATGTCCTATATTTATTTTTATTAATGATAATAATGATAATAACAACAACAAAGCGAACACAGGCACATTTCCGAACAATTTCTTTTCATGAACCATTCAGCTTTAAGGTGATTATATTTCAGCCACTTTTTCACTTTCATCTTTCAACATCATCATCTCACCCTAATTCTAACTATAGAAGGAAAGGGCAAATCTATAATACTGACGTGTATCAATCCTCGAGTATAAACCTTGTAGTATCGATCCTGGCATTTTCTTTCGCGAGTCGATGCTCAGCTGAAGACACATACGCGATAGGTCTTTTAATATTCCTGATGGAAATGTAATGTGTATCAAATTGCGGAGTGTTATTTTTTTTTTTAAATCAATCAACTTCAAAGTAGTGACAGAAACTCCACCCACATGTTGCGTTTGCTTCCTTACAGAACGATTATTAGATGTTTCATTATGGGATATCAGGATACAAGTGTTTGTATTACTTGGCACCGAATCAATAAGACAGTAACCGGTATCATCAATTCCTAAAGCAAATTCCACAAAGATAAACCATGTTCGCCAAACATTAACATTTCATCGAGCTAATTAAAAAATTTTTCTAGCTAGTAAAAAAAAAAAAAATTGCGGAAAATCGATGTACGAGTGTGTATAGGTTCCGCATTACAAAGAACTTTAGACTTTAGAATAGAAAACATTTGTTTGGCTTATTCAGTAGCTAGATAAATGACTACAAATATTACAAGCCTAAACAAATATAACCTCAATGTAGATAACTTGAGCAAAAAGACTTATTAGGAGGGTTCGGTTTCCTAAAATTAGCCAGACAGAACCTTCCATCCGTGCCATATAAAGCAATAACGTTTTCATCAAGACATTGTGTACATGTCACTTGCTTAATAGGCGAGTGAATATAGGAATAATGAATAAGACAGCAATGAAATCTGTGCATTTGTTTACATGTGAAAAGTTCATTACAATTTTAATTGATGAGCAACTAGTTTGGCGATAGCTTAGCCTCTTGTAATTAGCGTAGGAAAAATTAATGGCCCACAGTACTCACGTGACCTGTTCTTAAGTTGCTCCAGATTCATCACACCCGTGCTCAAGCCTGAGGTGTTAGATCACTTGCATTAATTGCACATTTATGACTAGCGGAGTGTAATTGCGTTCAGTGCTAATTCATGAGGTCGTATGTCTCTCATTTGTTTTCTGAGTAATCATGTTATTTCTTCAGGGAATATATTCATGAAATATAGCTAATGACTTTAGTGCCTAAAGCAAATCATCCTGAGGCAACACTTAAGTCCATTAGAATATTTTCAGGGAAAGGGAGAGAGTTTTTAGATTACTTCATATTCAAAAAAGTGCTAAGCTTGTTTTTTTTCCCCAAATATGTCCAGATGTGACAAAATCATACACCAGAAAAGACGTTAGCTAGAAAGACGTCCAGTTCTTAACTTGAGAGTGAGATTTCTCATAACACGCTACCTGTGAAAGTCTCCTAGTGAAGTTTTATTAAGGGATCCCAATTGTACCATGCTGTTTAGTGTTGGGATGGAATATTGAAGGTAACATTAGCTAGCTAGCTAAACAGACCTCAGAGGCAGGGATATGGTAGCTAGAGTGTGTGAGCTTGTTCTCGGGTCGCTAATAAATGTCACAATACGTTAGCAAGTTTAGTAGCAGTTCCTAATGCTAATGTGTTAATGTGTTCCTTCATAGAAATTGCTGTACAGCACATTGTGGTCAATGAATTGTTTAGAAAAGGTTGTGTACATTTATTTTTTAAATACTTATTTATTTTGCCCTGTTGGGGCAAAATAAATAAGTAAATAAATAAAACTTTACAAAGCCATTGTAATTATGTTACACATAGTAAGTCCTCTTTACCCATGAGGTGAGGACCAGATGTCCCTACTTGGATAGGAATATTTAACAGTTTTGACCTTGTGGAGACATCCGGCTTGACCTTATAAGGAAAAGTACCTTTTTACAAAAGTTGCATTTGTTTATTTCAAAAGCTAAAAGAACCAAAAGACTTTATTTTGGTGGGTGATGTTAAGTTTAGTTTTACGCATAGCATTAATTAGCTGTAGTAGGTCAATGGAAGGTCCTCACAAGGATAGTAAGACGAGTGTGTGTGTGTGTGTGTGTGTGTGTGTGTGTGTGTGTGTGTGTGTGTGTGTGTGTGTGTGTGTGTGTGTGTGGTTTCCACTGTCCGATCTCAGCATATCCATGTTCTTACCGCCCCCTACAGGTAGGGTGCAACCTAATGCCATGTCTCCGACCAGGATGTGTGTTTAACATGTGTTTAAGTGTGTTTGTCTTGATTCATAAGTTCTCTTTATGCATGTGTGTATAAGAGTATGGGTGTGCATGTTTTTAAATGCACATTTTAAATGTGTGTATTTTTGTGTGTGTATGCATAAATGAGTGCACATATTTGGGTACATCTATGCATTTTTGGTTACTTATATACAGCAATTTGATGTATGCAATACATTATTTAGCTATTTTTGTTACATATTAATTTGTTACTGCATTAATTTGACTTTTTTTTCCCCAGATGACACCAATAGAAAAATGAAATCAACCAATACCTGGAAGCACTGACATGTTCAGACCACTGAAACACCTTTTTGTTTGCGATATCAGTAGTACAAAGGCTAATGTTCAGACAATTAACAATATACTCTTCAGCCGTAATAGGTACATATCATGTTTAAGAGTAGATGTGGTTCTTCACACACACACACACACACACACACACACACACACACACACACACTGCATACACTTCCTACTCGCTCACTCAATAACCAAGGAAACAGGGACAGAATGCATAATGTAGACCTCTTCCTCTCTCTTCCTCTCTCTCTGGGCTAAAGTGTAGGCTGCGCGTCATGCTCGGTCCTCCTGACTCAATTCCGTCTCTCTGCTTTCACGCTTTGTTGAACACAGTTATTTTCCCACAGGGTTCCTGTGTGTACGAGAGGAAAAAGAAAGGAAGAGCAATTTCAGACAACACCAATCCTCATTTATTCCCTGTAGAGAGTACTGGTGCTAATCTCAGTGAAAGGCAAGTGAATGCCAAAGCAGTCTCTTGGATGATGATATTTAATTGCATGCTTTTAAGAGTGTTGTTAAAAAATAAAGGTATCTATTTCTCAATATGTGATGTATAGATATAAGATATTGGATACAGTTAAAGTGCTTGGGCTTTCAATATGATATGACTTAAATCTGGTATAATTTCAGATCGTGGCAGATTACTCTGAAGCGTGGTACAATATGCTCATACTGGCCATCCCAAAAAGATTCTGACGGGAATGTAACGGTCAGAACTTTATAAACCACAACTCACCATAACATATGGGAAGTTAGGTATTCACTCCATGAGCAGCAAAACTGACAGAAGATAGCTGATGAGAGTTAGCAAATAAAAATTTCAAGCAAACGCTAAAGGCGAAACATAATCTAGAGGTAATCAGAAAAGGGTTTTTCAGAGAGTCATAGTAACAGAGATCACCAAAGCACTAGCACTGGTTTGGACCTGGTTTATGAAGCCTGTTTAACATGTTACAAGAGCCAGAAATCAGTCCTTAAGGAAGGGTTCGCCACTGCAAAGTTCCTGGGTCCTGCCCAGATGGTGAGATGAAGCTTCACAAACCACCGAAGGTTGAAAAATGATAAATTTTTCAGTGTTAGTGCTCACTAGAAGCCTCTAGTGGCCAAAAAAATATAGGTATGTGCACTGTTTTTAGATTTTAGACACAGCACTGCATGTATGGCATTGCAAATAAAATCATTCTTGAATTCTATTGGTTGTATCCACTTTCGTTCCATTTATAGGTCAGTAATGAAATAAGGTCAGTAAGATCAAAATATAAAAAAAAGAAGACTGTGACAGTGTTTATTTAAATCGTAAACTTTCTGTAATCACAACCAGGCATGTGGCAGGGATACACCCTGGATGGGATGCCAGTCCCTTGAGGGCACCTTGCACACACACATTCACACCTACTGGCAATTTATTGTAGCCGATACACCTATTGCCATGTTTCTGGGCAATGGGAGGAAACAGGAGACTCTGAAGGAAACTGACTTGGAAATGGTAACATGCTGAGGAACTCCACACAGACTAACCAGGTGTCTCTAATCTTATCCACAAAGGGATGGTGAGGCTGCAGGCTATCATTCCAACCAAGCAGGAGCCACCTGATTCCACTTGTTTAATTAGACCATTTCCAATCAAGTCACGTGTGCATCCAATTTGGCTGGAATAAAAGCCTGCAGCCACACCAGCCCTTTGCAGATAAGATTGAAGACCCCTGCAGTAAACCAAGCTCAAGCTCAAGGTCAAACCAGGAACCCTGGAGCGGTGAGTCAGCAATGCTATCCACTGCACCACAACTTCATGCATTAACTCCACCTGCTTCCAGCCATTTACTGAGTGTTAGATATATGAACTGGAGCAGATGTTCAGGAGCAGATAAAAGGTCTGAAAATTTTGAGGAGAAAAATAATAGCTTCAGAAGACAGGCTTATGGAATTAATTAGAACAGGAATGTCCAGTTCTTTCTTCAAAGGGTCAGTGTGGCTTCAGGTTTTCATTCCAGCCAATCACATGAATCTGGAGCCACACAGGATTTCACTCGTTTAATCGGTTAATCTGTAGGCCTTCAATCAACTTTCAAGTGTGGCTCTTGCTTGGTTGCAGCAGAAACCTTCAGCCACCCTGACTTTGTGTGGATTTAAATCCCTGGATTTGAGTCAAAGAAAACAACCAAAGTGGAAATTTTGTTTAACCAATTCCATTCTTAGGTAATATTTTCTATCTTAAGCTCACTCACTCATCTGGTGGATCCAATGGATTCCTATCCCAGGAACACTGGGCCTTACTAGAAGCAGTTTAGTGTAGCCAATCCACCTAATGGCATGTTTTTTTTGGGACATGGGAAGGAAACAGAGCACAATGAATCTACACAGTAATCCGAGTTGAGGACCCTGGAGCTGTGAGGTGGCATCCTGCTTCCCATCCCTCTGAACTGAAATTTGGTCATTATAAATGTGAAATGCTGCTTCTGTGGTTGCAGGATGTTAGTTATAGAAACTGTGGCTCTAACGTTTCATTTCCAGATCAGACTTCTAATGTTTATGTCCCAACAAACAAATACTGATCCCAAACCTTCACTTCCTGAGTTCTCTGCTTCATGTAATGATGGAGTCATCTGGTTACATCTTGTAAGTTCCCATAGCCATATTCTATTCTAAAAATGTTCATATTTAGTTAAATGACAGCTCACTCTTACCCTCACCTCCTCTTTAGACAGAAGGAATGTTATATTTGAATTTCAGAACCAGTGTGACGTTCATGGACAAATGCCCAGCCCGACCACCTGATTTGGGCTTTGTGCCTGAGATTAGCAATACACTAATGAGAGGACTAGCATGAGTTGGCAGCAGCTGTCTAGCAGAAAGAAGGAGAATCTGTCTGTTGGGAACGAATCCCGCATTCTTAAATCCTCTCTCCGTCTGCTGCCACTTCATCATGCTGCCTTTTGCCCTGTTAGGGCTTTTCCAGAGATTTGCTCACATTGCTTTACACCAATAATTACCATACATAGTGTGCACTTCTTGTTTTCTTTCATTTTGCTGAAGACTTTTTTTTTTAGTATTAGAAGGTTGGACTTAAGTTTATGCTAAGTTGGCGCATTTTCCATCAGCAGAGGGGCTTAATATTAAACTTGGTTTTGGGAAATAGGCCCTTATAAACTAGATTGTCTGAAACTTTTGTCCTATAGTATCTGTATACCTGTATACCAAACCTGGCTAGTGTGTCTGTGTATGAGTCAAAACATTGGCAGTGTGTTTTGAAGTCTGGCAATTAAAAGCTGAAATTTATCTGGATCCTCAGCTCAGGACTAGTTCATATTTGTGGGAAATGTTTATGTGCACTAGCTTCATGTTTGGAGAAAATTTATCAAAATTAGCTCCATTTATTTCTGGAAAATAACTCCAGCCTAGCTCCATATTCTGGAAAATGAATCCGCACTAGCACCACGTCCCTAGAAAATGATTATGTGAACTAACAACATGTTTCCGCAAAATGATTATATGCAGCAGCTTCATGATTCAGGTAAAAGTATCACGATCAGATCTAAGTTTCTAGAAAATGGATGTGGACTAGTTACATGCTTCTAAAAAGGTGAACCACCATTAGGCCCAAATTTCTGGAAAATGGGTCAGGGCCAGCTCTGTGTTTCTGGAAAATGATTATATGGTCTAGCTCCATGATTCTGAAAATTGGTTATATGGACCAGCTCCATATTTTTGGAAGATTATGTGCACTAGTGAAATGTTTCTGGGAAATTATTATACCGAGTAGCTCCATGATTCTGGAAAATGGATCAGGACGACTCCAAGTTTTTTTGGGAAAACTGTCAGGACTAATTACAAACTAAAAAAAAAAACGGGTCAGGACTAGTTACAAATTTCGGGAGAATGGGTCAGGACTGGCTCTGTGCTTCTGGAAAATACTAACGCGCACTAGTGCCATGTGTCTGGAAAATGGTTCAGCGCTAGTTCCATGTTTCTTGAAAATGATTATACGGACTGGCTCCATCTTTCCGGAGAATAAATGAGGACTAGCACCAAATTTCTGGAAAATGGATCAGGACTGGTCTATGTTTCTGGAAAATGATGATGTGCAGAGCTGAAATGGCTCCCCATATGCCAAAACTAATGCCCTTTTACCCAGACTGTACAGCCCCTGGCTCTTCAGCCATACCAAGCACCAGTCTGTCGTCTTCATGTCACAGAATGATTAAAAACAAAGCCTAGACTCTGCAACACTTCAGGTGTAACTCTATTTTTCAGCACTGAAGCCTGAAACCAATAACGGGACTTTCTTGCGATATATTAGAATGGTAGAGTTGTGACTGGAGTCTGTTTTTGCTGACTTGAGAAACAAATTGAATTGATAAACCTGAGCAGCAGTTAACTGAAAAGTCCCAGTCTCACACTTTACTGCCTGCATTTATGCTGTATTTCATTTTTATATCAACTCAGTTGCTGCAAATAATTATTTCAAAAGCATTGTTTTAAATCCAGATTTCCGTATTGTTAACCCTTTAGTGAAAAATGGCTCTGGGCATTGTATCTGAAATCTGCTTAGACGCAAGACTGAAAAATATTGAAATTGTTGTTGGCAAATAATACATTTCTAGCTGTGAAAATAAGCTTTTGAACAACCGAGTTATCAAAATCAATACTTGTATAAAAGGCACCAAACAAATACGTTTACTGCATTTTTTTTTTTTTTCATTTTTCATTTATTATTTACCATGATGAGAGAATTACAAAAAAAAAAAAAAACATAGCTAGCAGAAAACAAAACTTAATTTAGATTAATAATCAGGACCTCAGTTTTGGTCCTCATTTGCTAGTGTTTATTAGCAATGTTAGCATTTGTACTCCTAATGTAGTGTAGCTATACAGTGATTCAGATGTCAAGAGCCTACATCAATTCTGTATATTTATCCTCAGCTAAATGCTTTGAGCTCAAGGGTACATTCAAATTATACGGAGCACGAGGGTTGTTGATGTTTTCTGATCTTGTTATTAGCACCAATAGCAGCCGTATGGCTAGCAAGACTTAATTACAGCCATGCTAACTGGTGTCTTAGTTTTAATCCTTAATTTTCATAACTATCCATTCCATTTTTGCATTCTCGTATTCTTTACACTGTACATTCGGATAATTCTGAATTATGTCGGTGTGAAGAAATATTATTAGGCACGGACATGGTTACCCAATAGTTCAGAATTCACAATCAAATCTTGCTAGCCAAACAGTTACTAGCAGTAACCGTAGACAAGATGACAGGACATTAAAAATGATGTGCTCTTGAATACACTCTTCAGCAATAAAAAATCTATCTGAAGACGGAATTAATCTGGAATCACAGGACCTACCCGACGTTGTGAAATAGAAATGCTAACCTTGTTATTAACAATAGGAAAGGTTACCTCACACAGCTAAGGTCCTGCTAATTAATTTAAGCTAGGTTTCTTTTTCTGATAGCGATGTTATTTCATCCTGATTAATAATAAATGAATGAAAAAAGAGGAGAAAAAAACACATTTGCATTTTTGTTTGGGGGAAGAGAGGTTTTCTCTCCAATGTATATCCATGTCAGTGTCTTATAATATTTCTTCATATGGATATAATTCGGGCGGCACGGTGGTGCACTGGTTAGTACTGTCGCCTCACAGCAAGAAGGTCCTGGGTTTTCTCCAGGTGCTCCAGTTTCCTACCACATTCCAAAGACATGCAGGTCAACTGGCTACTCTGAATTGCCCATAGGTATGAATGTGAGCGTGTGTGGCTGTTTGTCTGTGTTGGCCCTGTGGTGGACTGGCGACCTGCCCAGGATGTACTCTCGCCCAAAGATGCTGGGATTGGCTCCGGCTTCCCCGCGACCCAGACGGATAAAGCGCTATAGATAATGGACGGATGGATGGATGGATATAATTCAGATCTGTGAAAATATACTATGTTAGTAGCAAGAATACACTGGACAGTGATGAAAATCGAGAGTGAAAATAAAGTGCTAAGCGGATGTGGGATTAACCTTTAATTCCATCAAGGTAATTTACTTAACAGCCCTCGCCCTCAGGCCTAAACATAAACTCATTATTCCCCAATAGGGGCTTGTGAGTTATAGGTTTCATTACCAGTTAATGTCGTATGCGTTTAAGAGGAGACAAGAATAAAACAATGGCTTTGTAGGCAAGATTTATTTCAATTTCCTATGGTTCATTACACATTAGAGAATAATTCTTCATGATCAGGTTTGAAAGCCTCCTGATATGCGACTGTTTCCTGCATGTAGTACTATTGCAATTCTTCAACTCGATTTTAAACATGGTGGACTGTGGGTACAAAATTTCAGGGGTGTACCTGAGTTTCTGTTTCAGTAGACAAAAATTCTACTTGACATTGTACTCCAGTTTTACATTTTCTTGCATGCCCTTATTCTGTCAGTAACAGGTCTGTATCAATACAGTCTGTTCTTTACAGCACGACTAAAACCAACGGCCATTCTGTGAAGCTCTAAAAGCACTACTTAATCAGTGAACACCAGTATAAAAGGCACAGCACTAATCAACTGGATTGAATATTATAAAGCTTCAAATATGCACTGCGGGAACAGCAGCACATGCGGACATGATGGAGAGTCAATGAAAAATTAAATGGAAACTATAGCCAATGCTAATACAGTAAAGGATGACGTACAGAATTCACAGGCAAGTTTACTGATCAGCTTGTTCCCACAATAACATTGAATTGTCAACTTGTCACAGTTTGTTATTCTAAAATATCTCAAGAAAGAACTTGATAATGGGTTCAAAATAAAAAAAATGAAAAAAAAATGGCAAAAACCAAACCAAAACAAAAACAATCCATACTTCGTTGCCTTATACCAACAGTCCTGATGATAGTTAAAACACAATTCGATTCATAAATCAAATGCATTTATGGATTTTTTTTTAAAATGGTATCATCCAGAATACGAATATTTTTATAACCATGGATTTTCTTAAGCAGTAGGGGTATAAATCTCTCATATTATGCAATGAAATGCAATCAGAAACTACATGTGATGTACCATAATTATATTATATTATATTATGTTATATTATAAATATACCATAATTGTCAGGAAGATTTGTGAGGACCAGGAGGCTACACCTCACTCACTAGGACTGACGAGCACAAAGGTCACACCTCCTTACTGAAACTCCTACACACCTGTGGCACAGAGGCCACAGCTCTGTTTGGAGGTCCTCATTTACATTTACATTTGCAACATTTTGAGGACACCCATATACAAACAGACTGAAAGGTCCTTCACAAAGGCTACACTGAGACTGACGGACAGAGAGGCCACATCTCCTTTGCTGGGACTGATGGAAACGGAGGCCATACTTTATTTAACGAGACTAACGTAAACAGAGGCCACACTTCCTTAACTAGGACTTCATAAACACATACAGGAGAACTGATGGACAGAGAAGCCACACCTCCTTCACAATAACCACACCTCCTTTACTGAGACACATACGGAGGACATCTCCTTCATATGCATAAGACACACCTGCTTGTGTGGGCTACACAATAAATGTTGAAATCAAAACTGACGAAAACTGATTTGAATTTTTGACATTTGCATCTTCAGCTCTGACTGTAAAAGGTCAGCCGACATCTCGGATCCATTTCAGGAAAAGTGCCAGCTTGCCTCGGGCACAGTCCCGGCAAAATGCCAGCTGCATTCATCAAGATGGCATTGTAAATTTGTCCAGAGCACTGGTGTAACATCATTGTACAGTAAGCTATACGTGTTGACTTTAACAATATATCCTTCTGACTAATTTGCATTTAAATAGAGGCCTTTATGGGGTGTTCACCGGGGCGCACTGGAACAATGTGATAACACGCTGTTCCACTTCATGAGTTCCTCGCACTCACTGATGAACGCATATAGAGCATGTTCCGGCAGCTTGAGAAGCCTGGTGTAAGAGCAGGTGCTTGTACACCATGTGGAAACAGACACATTCTGCATTGCAATACGGTTAGCATTAATTTATTCTTACAACCCTTCCTCAAGGAACATCCATTTTAAGAACTATCCTGATATTTTATTACCTTCAGTGAAATGAGTTAGACCTTCTGATGGATCAAGTCATTACCACTAGGACAAAGAGAAAATCAGAAAAGAACTACTTAATATCTTTGAAACCTCTACACCGTGCTGAGCACAGAGGGAAAGAAAAGAGACTTTTGCTCCTGCCTCTCAGACCTTCACGTCTTTCTTGAATTTCAGAAAAGATCTCAATAAAGATTCACAGTGTTATTAGGACCCCAAGCACTGAACATGATGACGACTTGTTCTTTCTCCTTGAAATGAAGCAACGTTCATAAGGTACGGGAACAACAAATTTGGCTGTATTCCTGCCACTACTTAATCCAATAAGGAGATCCACATCAACCTGATATTGTCGCTATTGCAGTGTCTTACATTTTGGCTACATTTCCACCATACTGTGGGTCCTATAGTCAAAATAATTTCCCTTTTTTGGTTGTTTGGTTACATTTTGGTTAGCGTTGTAATTTTTGCATTACTCAATGTGGCCCAAACAGGATCTCAGTTTGGCACTTCTGTTGTTACTTGTTATGTGTTAATCAAAACGACCTTGTGCTAGGAGTACCTTGTGTCCTATTATGGCTTGACGAATGCACAAAACATGATACGGTTTTATACAAACATTTCTCACCCAACCAAAAATAGATTTAAATAATGCTTTCCTAAAAACTGAAGTGTCATGTGGGGAAAAACTGTGCATTAGATTTCATAACTGATAGTTTGCCAGTCGACTGTTCCTCTCTGGAGCTGTTCATTATAACAGAGATGGCAGATCATCCATAACATCATGCTGACCTTTCAGCAAATCAACAACATAATGAGAGAAATTACATGAGCAGAAATGTTGGCTTGGCATTTGAGCTCAAATGGATAATTATTATGAGCTAAATGTATGCTGTAATGTAGCCCTGCAAGCAAGACATGTAGCATTTGTTAGAGCAGCAGCTCTTAAAATTTATTCCAAGGCTCTATTTGTAGATAATGTCACTGTGGCCAACAGTTTAAGAAACTAATGCCAGCCCATCTATTTTCACAGAAAGAGGCAATTTCACTTTTTCTCATAGCCTGTCAGCAAAAATTGACTGTTTGTTTTAAATACTGTCAAACATATAAGTATATTTGATTTCCTACGAGAACTCCGCACACAGACGTGCATACACATGGAAGTGCGGCGAGCCAATCTGATCCTCAGCATTCTGAACCTTGTGGCCAGAAAGGTGTACAAAAGATACATGACCTGAAAGTACCATGCATGCCTAGAAACCAGCCAGTGTCACGGAGTGTCTGAAGCTGAGACTGGCACGTCGTGTTGGAGAATTCAGCAGGACAGGAAGTCCTCCGACTTGAACGTTTTCGAGCGTTGTCATTTTGTTTCCTAGACAGAGATAATGGTTAGCATACAGCTGTGTAGATGTTAAACATTGGCACCTCTTCTTAATCTTTAATTAAAACAGATGGAGGTGTGTATTTATCATTTGTAATCATTTTGCAGTATATACTGAAATTCTGATTTTAAGACACACGGCATGTTTACGTAACCAAGTTGCCTCGCTTCTGGGGTTGACTGGAGTAATCAGGGCTCACAAGAAGTGCCCGGAATTCCGATTTGGATTTTCCACTCCGAGGTTATCGAAAATTCATAAAATGGGAAATTCAGTGCTTATGATATGAACGCAGCACAACGCCACAACACTGGCTCTGCCCTCACTATGTTCCCAGTGTCATCTCTTACTAGTATATCAATATAGCCTCATTGTGGCTTGTTTGTCTGGCCTATCTTTTGGTACCAATTTGCAGTATAATCATGTCTAAAAGCAAACTGTATAAAATCCTGTGATTATTTAGACATGTTAAACCTGCATGATGATATACGTTTGTCTTCCTTAAAAACTGAAGCTTGACTACATTTGGAGAAATTTAGAAAATTTGAAAACTTTAACCAATGCGTAGGTGGCAAGCGAGTGTTTTATTCGTCTTGTACTACAAGAATTTGCCAGCAATTATACACTGTATAGAATGAAAAGAATTTGTGGACACCGGTAGTGTCGTAGTGCTTGAGATCACCATGTCTTCATGAAGCTTGCTTTATGCACAGGGGTATTGTCGTGCTGGAACATGATTCCAGTGAAGAGAAATTGTAAAACTACAGCATACATATCCTATAAAACTGTTTCTTTTTGCGGCAGCAGTTTGGGGAAGCCCCACATATGGTCAGTGTGATGGTCAGGTGTCCATATCGTGTACTGTAATATATTCTTTCATTTGTAATATATTTTGTGGTGTGTAATGTGTTTGTACAATAAGCCTTTTCCTCTATTTTCTAATCTCTTTATTGCTCTCTTCCTTTAGTCTGTTTCCCTGCTGGGCTTGTGAAAGATTTACATGATGATGCGTTTTATTAAGAAGGGAGACTGTAAAGAAGGACCCAGTCATTTATATGCAGTCGACATCACAGTTTCTGTAATTAGCACTACAGCTTGGACACCAGATGGATTCTCTACTCATCTCCCTGAGAGTGTGTGTTTCGCAGTTTAATCTACCTCACAGCCTGTTGCTTAACATTTTGTTTACTTCCTATAAGAACAGAACATTGAGACCTGGGATAAAATCACATTTGCAGGGTACACTCAGGAGGATTTATTGAGCTTTAGCGTTTTTCCACTATGTTTTCATGTAGACAAAAGGCGGCTCCGTACGTACTTTTATTATGAGCATGAACATTACACCATGTGCGTACATTCTGTACCACAGTAAGAATAAGAGCGTCCTATCTTATCGCAATTTGTTGTCTAGTTATTTGACTACTCATAAAAAAATATAAAGCATTCACTAAATAGATAATAGGAAGCCACTAATAAAACTGTTACTAAACATTCAGAAAACTTGCTAGCATAACATCAGCTAGTTAAGGGCATGCTAGCTAAGCTCATGTAGCTATACCATGTCCGTATTTTGATTCTGTTTAGCTAAAACACTATCCTAACTACATTTGCGGAGTAACTCGGTAACATTTGCTTCTGCTCTTCAACGAAATATTAAACTCGGTAGCTAGCTGTAGGATTTGGTGCTTTAAAACATTAATGAAACTCAGGAAAATGTTACTGTTGTGACGTTTTAATGCGACTTTAACAAACTAGAGCTAAACATGTAGCCTGTAGATTTTTTCCTCTCTTAACTGGATTCATTTCATTACATCTAAATTATGTTTCACTTTCTGTGTAATTCCAAAATATTCTTCTTCTTATTATTATTATTATTATATCCTATTAACAGTAGCCTGTGTTACATGTTTTGAAAATCAGGAGGGGGAGGGGCAGGAGGAGGAGGTATAGCTTTTATCTCTGACACTGGAGACTCCTTTCATAAATGCTAAGTAACTCCTTACAAAAAATCCGCCATACAGTTCCCTTTGAAAATTGTTACTTAGAATAGAAACAACAACATATTAGCACGAGTGCATTAATATAAACCTGTGATTTCCCAGGCAGAATTGCTAATCAACACCTCCTGACCAACCATAATCAAGAAATGAACAGCACTGTGGTATCTAATTCAGTAAATCACCCAGCTTGCACCTGAACTGGAATTATTATAATGAATTAATCTGATACGATGGTTTATTCGGGCTGTGAATTTAGTACTCAAATGATTTCAAACTTTCTATAGAGCTATTGTTTGAACATAATTCTAGGATTCTTCAAAATGGATTGCGATAATGTATAGCGTATACGTGATCAGTGGCACATGTCTAAACCAGACAGTCGAGAAGAAAGGTGAGAATCGAAGTGATACCTCGATAACCTCTTTTTCTCTCTCATTGCCCATTCAGCCAGCTGTCGCTACCACAGATGAAGTGTGTGTGTGTGTGTGTGTGTGTGTGCGCTCAGCCCAAGCACTGCAGCAGCTGCTAGGGTAATGACAGTCAGCTACAAAATCACCCACTGATGAGATCTTTTGAGTTCAGACTGGCTGAACAGATAGTCAGTGTTCTCACCTCATGCACACTGATGGAAGTAGAAACACCACCAACTTCCTCTCCATCTTCAAAGCAATTTTTGCTCTTCAGAAGTGTAAACACATTATATGTTCATACTTTCAGGCGAGAGGATGTACATCATTGTTGTATTTACTATACAACGGGTTGCCGGTCTAGTAGGTACCGCTTCCTACTTCCAACTTGATTTGCATTCCAACACGTTATATGTCACATGACTGCAGTGCGTATGTACACCATATGGTTAAAAGTATGTGGACCCCAGACACTCGCACCCATATATAGTTCTTCCCCAAACTGTTACCACAAAGTTGTATAAAATATCTTTATATACTGAAGCATTACAATTTCCCCTGACTGAAACTAAAAGGCTGTTCCAGCATGACAATGGCCCCGTGCACAAAGTGAGCTCTGTAAAGATATGATTTTTTGCCTAGGTTGGAGTGGAAGAACTCGAATGGCCTGCACAGATCCCTGACCTCAATGCCACTGAATAACTTTGGGATGAATGGGAACACGAACTGCACCCAGACCTCCTCTCCCAGCATCAACGCCTGACCTCACTAATCCTCTTACGGCTGAATGAACACAAATGCTCCAAACTCTAGTGGAAAGCCTTCCTAGAATAATTGAGGCAAATAAAACCGCAAAGAGGGACTAAATCTGGAATGGGATTTCTTAAACGCGCATACAGATGTGATGGTCAGGTTTCCAAAAACTTTTGGCCATATAGTGTAGCTAGAGGAAATTTCTTAAACCTGTGTGTGTGTGTGTGTGTGTGTGTTCGATCACTGAAGAAGTGGATGTGGTTTGAGACATTTTACAGAGAAGTCTGGTAACATAAAAAAAACCAAAAAAATCTCCGCTAATGAGTTTAATTTCACTCACTCACTCCTCAGTCACCCTCTTTGCCCCTGATGGGGCATAAGGCTGGGAAAATCTTGTGCCATTTCTGTTGGTCCTTGGCATCCTTCTGAGCCTCTTCCCAAGAAAGACCCATCTCTTTTATCTCACTCTCTATTCTTCTCCAGGTGGTTTTTGTTTTTCCCCTCACTTTTTTTTCTTTTGTCCCACAAGTGTGTCCACCAAATGCGGTTTGAGGTATACGGTCTGGTGACATTATGAGTACATGACCGAGCCAATTAAGCATGCGTCTCTTTATTCTTGAGCCAGAAAATAGTGCAGATCCTCCTCGGACAACCTTTACGGAAAGCCTCCACTTTTGCCATGGCCTTCTTCACGACTCTCCATTATTCCGATCCAGCATTTCCTGGTTCTTTCTTCTAAATCTACCACTTTCTGCAAAACACGTTTCACAAACAACAGTAATTCTATAAGGAACCCGTCAACAGCTTCAGCGTCCACCTACTGCAAAAACCTTTGGCTATGACGCATACGTGGGAATGTTTTCAGCAGTCTAACAGCTCCTAATGTGTAAAAGTGTGCTAGCTAGGTGTGATTTCCTCAAACAGCGAAAGCCACGCTTTGATCACGTTTTCGGATCGCGGTGTATGTGGTGTATCAAAACAGACATTAATTTAATCAGTTTCGTTTGTAATCAGAATGCCTGTAGTAAGCAGATTATGAAATGCTACAACTTTACATGCAAAAGAGAAACATATTTCAGTTCAAGAACTCCTATAGTTTTAGCTGCTACACAAAATGTCAAAATTGTATCATGTATTAACGTATTCACAGAAGCTGACCACAGGCTATCCCCCCCAAAAAAAGTTTAGATGAAAGTTCCTCATCCTGTAACACAGAGTGACTCATCCATTGTGTTAAATCTCACCGAGGCGAACTTCAAAGGCGACACACGAGCTGGCACCATGACAAATTCCTGCCCGAAGCACTCGGCCAAAAAGAGAGAGATGCTCTCTCGCAAAATGTCTGATCGCACTGGCCCTGTGTGATGAAACGCTTCACTCCAGAATGCATGGTGTACAGTTGTATATCACAGAACTTTCTTTTGCACCTCGTTGCATCAACAATGTGAGTATGTTTACTTGAATATAGTACCCATAAATTCACCGTGACTCAGCAAAATCAAGCCTTCATCAGTGAGCATTACTGACCTGAGACGCACATGGTTGTTGACTCAAACCCGCCTGTAAAAAGAAGTTGTTATTGGTTTATTTTATGTGTGTTCTGGTCCTCCTTCATCTGGGCCTTAAAATATGTCCTTTTAGTTCCATAATAAATTTAATCACCATATCTTCACTCTGGCCCAAAGCTGATTGGCATACTGGTGTCTAGTATAGACATCTTTTTCTTTTATTTTTGTACTTTTAAGTTGTGACCTTACAGACCTTATCTTTTTTTACAGCATGACCTCATTAAAGCGCCACTAGTCACTAAAGATTGTGTAGACATTTTTGAAAAGTTGGTCAGTGGGGGCAAGTTCTACGCTAATAATCATAGCAGTTGTGAAAATCAAATCCAAGGACTGTCTGAGACACTGATTGGCATTTGAGCACTGTCCTTTACCCCTCGTTTGCTTAATTTGGATTCTGTCTCAGCTATAAGTCTCTATAATTTGTAAATATAATGGGTTGATGATGGTCAAGTGAGCATGGCCTTTTATCAGGTGAGCGTTGGACTTTTTTGGCAAAATGGCCCAAGTGATGGTCTACCAAAGGATGGGTTTGTGATTCTTTAGACTTGCATAAGCTTAGTGGACCTCAATGTTGTCAGTTCAAGTATGAGGACTGGATAAGGATTAGTTGTAGAGCTGCACAATACAGGGTGCTTTATAAGTCCAGCCTCATAGGCTTAATGTAAACTATATGGCCAAAAGTTTGTGGACAACTGACCATCACCTGCTGAATCTTCAAAAAGCACATATGGATGTGATGGTTATGTGTCCACAAACCTTTGGCCATCCGTCCATCCATTATCTATTCCGCTTTATCCGTCTGGGTCGCGGGGAAGCTGGAGCCAATCCCAGCATCTTGGGGTGAGAGGCGGGGTACACCCTG
>JAQQZR010000019.1:3287269-3303334 GCA_030068235.1 Notoglanidium macrostoma
TCACACCTATGGGCAATTTAGAGTAGCCAGTAGACCTAATCTGCATGTCTTTGGACTGTGGGAGGAAACCGGAGCACTCAGAGGAAACCCTGGGTGACCCAGGGATCGAACCCAGGACCTTCTTGCTTGCCGCCCATGTTTGGCTATATAGTATATATTTTTATATTTTTATAATATTTTATATTCATGATGTGCCACCATCTGAGCAAGGAAGAACAAATCCAAATAATTCTGCTCGTATGAAACCGACGTCAAAGATTAAATAATAACTTTTTTCCCCATTTTTTTTTTATTATGTTTTGTTGCTGAATTTGAGACATCCTCTTTTGGCTTTTATAATAGTGATGTACAATATGTAAATTTTTAATAGAGTGCTTTGCGACTTCTCAGTTACAAACTGCAATTTTTCTGTCTTCAACAGAAAGTGAGGAAATAACTATTTATAGCTGTTATAATATAAGTGATGACTGGAAGTTGTTTCCCAGACATTCAACAACATTAAACGGCACTATAAACAGATAAGCAGTATGTGTCATTCTTTAATAAATAATGTTTGCACTGGCAAATTGCTGTATTATATGAGGAATAAATCATTTTGGGACATGCTGGTATTAAAACTAATCAACTTGGGCATGGCAACACGTCACATCATTGGTTATTTTCCTATAACGGCACTCCCTCAAGTGTTTTATTCCTTACATTATTGAAATGACGAATAAGATATATTGGGAATAATAAAATAAACCTTTCAGTTGTATTGCTATAAATCATGAAGACATGTCCTGGGCTAATGGAATGGAACATTGCTAAGTAGAAAACAAAAAGACAAACGATAAAGAGACCGTCTCGTCAAACTGCTGTAAGTGAGTAAAACAAACTTTAATGTAGTTCACTTTTTTGAGCTGAAGCTGTACATCATGTGCATAAAAACATGGGCATAATGCCAGGCTGCTTCCCAACACCTTTTTATGCACTGCCTATCACTCTGGCTGACAGGCTCTTCCGTCCTGCGTCTCAGAGTGGAGACGGCTGTCCTTTCGAAAAATATAGAGTCCCCTTCAAACCTGTGTAATAAATTTAGGTGAGTGACAGGGGACCAATCGTTCTCACTAAGCCTGACGAATGCAGACTAATCTAGCTCCCGACGGGAGGCCAGCATGTCTGTTCTCCACTTTCTATTACCCATAAACCTCTCAATCTGCTCACGTGGCCTGGAGGTGTAAAGAAAGACAGAGCCAAATATTATGAGGTTTATGAGCTCAATACCCTAGCTAAACCCGTTAGTTGACACAAGCGTATCACAGTCTTTTCTTCCTCCTCAACAAAAATAGAGTAAATCTATCTGCTCTCAAGGACGCACAGACAGCCAGCGGTAATGAAGCAAGCTGGGTACTACGTCTTCTCAGACGCATTTTTCTCGCTTCCTATTTCAACCCGTCAGTTTATTTCTTTTTCTGTCTATCAGGTGAAATCGAATGGGAAGATGGAGTACTTTATCTTCATTATTTGTTGGTGCCTCTGACTGCTAAGCCAGAGCTGCTTTCATATATATAAACCATGCATTTCATGATGAGAATAAACTCTGGTTTAAAGGTCCACTAGGTAGGATTCAGTTGACTGCAACCACCTGAATACCCCTCCATTACTCCTCCCTTTCCAAGTGTGTATTAGATCATATGGTGGCTGGCAGGTGCCCATAGCACACTTCCAAGTACTTCCATTCATTACATAGTCATTACATATTTCTGTGCTAAATAATAATCATCATCCTCCATTTTTCAAATTTGAGTTGTCAAACTTGTAAGCCAGCACCAGCAAACACTGATTTCTCTTCTTTCCTCTTATTTGTCTTCCGTCTGGTGATTCTTCCAAGATTCACGCTGCCACTTGTAAAAACGCGAAACGTGAAAGGCGCTCTCTAGAGGTTTGCCCTTTCTGGGCTACTGTAGCGGTGCAACATGGCGGCTCGGTAGAGGTGGACCCGCTCCCTATGTAGATAGAAAGGGCTCGTTCTAAGCTTACAAAAAAACAATGATTTGTAGTTACAGGTAATTATACACTAATGAAAACATACTTATGAATATTATATTAAATGTCTGCTCACAGTTCTCCTTAAATCCTACATAGTGTACCTTTTAACCCGTATGCGACTGTTTTTTTTTTTGGTTTTTTTTGCCCACACACAATCCTGAATGAATTCTGACCAATCCCATTTGAAGTTTGACCAAGTTATTCGTTTTCTTTGTACCTGCTAACGCACTAACGATCAATCTTTGCTGGTTGCTAATATAACGTTTTCCAAATATTCTACATGTATTTGTACATATGAGACATTGTTTAATTATGTTTGTATATTTGCATGTTTGATTTTGAAAATCTAGTCTTTGGAAGTCAAGACAAAGGTTTTTCCAGAATATCATTGGACTTTGGAATATCATTTCTTTATTTTTGAAGTAAACACTATGCGCTGTTACTACATTATCTGCCCTCTTCCTCATATATAACCTCACAGATGCCCATGATTGGCTATTGTCACTGTGACTGACAGTGACCGATCCATCCAAGAGCATGAGCAAGTTTGCTCCCTTGGCTACCGGCCACAGATGGATTTGAACTCATGATTTCTAAAGATATGGTGAACGTTTTCCTGTTACGCTACTTTATATGCCCCCATATGTATAAACAATCTTGGTAATTTTCTCTGGTATTTATACAGTTCAAGTTTTATAGCATTTTAAAAAATCTGTAAAAGGATTGACGTGACAAATTTCTACCTTGCCTTAAACCACAACAACCTTAATCAAGATGAATGAAGATCCCACTACTTTTTCTAATGTCATAGTCCCAATGCACATAAACTATGTTTCATAAACTAACCACAAACAAGCAAATCCAAACTGGCACCAAGAATCTTTCCATTGTGTAAGGTGTGGATCCGAGGTCATTCTTTTACTTTTTATTTTCCTTTTTTCTTCTTTTTCTCATTTATTTTTGGGATCTCCCCTCTGTTTCAAATATACCATCAGCTTGCACCTCGGTGTTAGGCATGTGGGTTCCTATGCTCCCTGCCAGCATGCACCCACAGACCTGCTGTTTTCTGTGGATGATCAGGATCACACAGTGCCTACAAATGAAGCTTTCATTTTTTTTTTTTTTATCAATTTTAAATATGTGGTCAGCACTCTCTTTTTTTTTTTTTTTTTTTTTTTTTTTTTTTTCTTTTTTTTTTCAGGTTGATGCCTGACCAAACTTAGTGTTGTATACCATGATCAATAGCATCAACAGTTGAATAGGCTACTTGGTTTAAACCAGTCGCTCTGGAGTATACCTGTATTTCACATTGTTGGATTTTCCTCCCAGTCTAAAAGCTGATTTGTGTGTTCTATATTAAGTGTTATTGATAGAAAGGTTATGCAGTCCATACATTTAAGACTTCTGTTATACTTCTGCTTATAGTTGGTGCCGAAAAATGTGGCACAGTGTGCAAAATGTTAATTTGTAATGCAGGTTAGCAGCAAAATAAGAGATGTGGATACTCCAGAATGCAGATAACATTCAATATCTTTTTGTATTATTTGGTTGGATGGATGGATTAGGCCAAACCAAATGCTTCATTATTTCCAGTGTTTTCCATCATTTCTTGCCAACCAGTTGTCTGTATTTTTTTTTTTTTTTCCATATTTATCATCCATGTTCATGATCTAGCGATCAACAGCAACATGGGAACATTATTCATGTGGTATGTCTGCAAAAGTCATTATTTAGGCTCTGTGGACCTTTGTTCGCCTAAACGAGGACCCCATTTAAAATGTGGCATGTTTATTGGCTCCAGGAGCAGAAAGAAGAAATCCAGCTGGTTAAGGCGTGCACAATTCTTGTTCTGCTTTAAAAGTTATGATCTGACGTTCATGATTGAACGATCTAACAGCAATAGCAAAATCTCAAAATACCAAGTGCTTAAGTGCCATGCGGTCTGAATTCTCTGCTCTGGCTGAGGTATGTGCCATGACGCTACTGCCATCTGGACTTTTAATGAGGCTGGCAGAGTGGTTTTCCAGTAGAATTAGGATACCTTTGATGTCAAATGTTTTTGTTTTTTTATCTCACTGTAAACTGTTTAAGAAAGTTTAATAAAGAAGTACACCCGTGTCACACTTCACACATTTATTTTGTGCATTGGTTTTAACAGGCAGTAGTTTAGCATGAAAATAGTTCTTGGGCTACTTTGATTTGTGCATTGAGCTGAATTTGCATTTTAACCGTTGAAGCTTTTAGGAGACCTGGCAACCATGGACTTCCATATGAGGACTTGTCAGCTATATTGGACAAACACAAGTTCAAACATAAATAAACAGGATATAACTGCTGTTTAAAGAGTTGATTATAGAAGAATGAAATAAATGATAAAAGCCCTGCTTGGATGATCTATGTTGATTTTGAGAAGTTGTGAATTATTCAGGGTTTGAGGTGGTGTTCACTTTCCAGAGCATGAGGTAAATGTTTAAAAATGTTTCTTAAAATTGAGGCATATGAGTTATAATGATGAGAAAAACAAAGATGAAAAGACTCCTTTCAGCTGCTCTGGCAAGAACCACATTACTTCTCTCGACCTTGATGTCATGGGAAATGTGGTTGAGGCTGAGAAGTCAGGAGTGATGTAATGGACTCAACTTTTTTCTACCTAATTTGGTCTTGGCCAATTCACACCCATCACCCAAACTTGAACACATGCTATTTCCAAGCCATGTTACGCCAGCCAACACATCTTTTTCAAACTGCTGCTCATACTGCATAACATGTCCGTGCAACACACTCAGAAAAAAAGTGCTATCCACCCTCTTCTGCATATATTAGCTCATAGGTGCCCATGATTTTTTTTTTAGTGTCAAAGTGACTGACAGAATTGAAAGGCTATGTCGTTCCTCCCTCCCAGTGTGAATGGTCAGTTTTGCTCTTTTTGACTCTTTTTGACAAACTTGCAATCTTCACATGATATTGTGTGACTGTTTGTATATATCATCCATCACGATACATTATATCACCGGGCCATCCCTCTACGTACACATGTTGGAACATCTATCACACTCTGGAACATTTATTTGTTGTATAACAATAGTGAGAACTTTAATTGGAAAAAAAAATCAGATGTGAGCATTCAATACCGAGTCAAATGACCAGAAGTCAGATTTACCACCTCATTTATTCTCAGATGAGGAAAAAAATCTGATCTTAGCTTTTTACATGTATGCAGTAATATCCTATCTCTGTCAGAAGTCAGAAGAAATAGGAACTAGTTGGTAAGTGCAGCCAAACATTACTATAGGCAAATAAATCAGAATCTGAAAACGTCTGAATGATTTCCCAGACTGCTATACATACCCTATATGGCCAAAAGTTTGTGGACACCTGATCATTACACCCGTATGTGCTTTCCGAACATCCCATTCCGTACTCCAGGTGAGAACACTTGGATGCAGTCGATGTTCCAGTTCATCCCAAAGATGTTCAGTGGGTTTGAGGTCAGGGTTCTGTTCAGACAATGCAAGTTCTTGCACTCCAACTTTTACAGAGCATTACGAAGCATTGTCACAATTCTAACTCTTGGCTTTCATGCCTGTTTTATAAATCAAGCTGAAATCTCACACAGAAAGGGGCCTCTCCGAGCCTTTAATCAGATTACAGCCATCTGCTGCTTGCTGATTAATTTAAATATAATTTGCACCACAAGTGTACACTCTTTGTCCAATATTTGGATTTCATCAGATTTTAGGAAGTGGGTTTAGAAGTAGCTTGTAGAGGATTTCAATGCTAATTGTTTGTAGGAAGTGGAATAATTCTGGAAGAATTCAAACTGGAGGGAAAAAAACAAAAACAAACCTTGTGTAAAGTCACCTAGATCTTTCAGAGGAAAAAGCAATTAACATGTCTGGCTGCAAATATTTAAATTAACAAGCAATTAATTCTTTAATTCTCTATGGAAATGACGGCTGATATGACACCTGGCTATACTTATTTATAGCCACGGTGAACAAAGAAGTCATGTTTAATTCAGAGATGATTTTTATATTGCTTTAAAGGTGTTTTCCCACTTGGGTATTGTCAGGGAGATGCAGGCAGATGTGATGAGGTTTGAGGGTTCAGCACTGATACCACTGAGGGCAGGTAAGAGTTTTGCTTAAGTCGCTCATTTACTTCAGGGTGAATGGAGTCTTGCTGGAACATTCCTGATTAATGAAACATTTCTGCATGTGTTCCTGGTGACTAATGATGATTCTGTAACTTATTCATGGCCTGTGGTAGTTTTATATGTCCAAACCTTTTCTCAGGGTAGAAAGGATTATGCTTTGGATAGACAGTCAATTAAATAAAGAGGCTTGAAAAAAAAACCTGGAGTTTTTTTTTTTACTTAATTAAACAGACATATTAACACAAGTCACAGTGCTAACAATAATAGTTCTCCAAAAAGTTCAAAAAGCTAAACGATACATGATTTTTAATATATATATATATATATATATTATAAATTAAACTGTATGGAAAGGTAGCAAATTAGCAAAAAAGGATTACTGGTTCAAATAATGGTCCCAAAGCTTAAAACCTAGTTCTTGTGTGTGTTGTGATTAAAGCACCTTGTATGGAGTATTGAATTGTTCCTTACAGAAAGGCAGCTAATTAGCAACATGACTAATGCTTGCGCCTGGTGCTGTGTTAGCATAACCTTATGTAGCAGATAGTATTCTCAACTAGCTCTCTGGTTACTGAAAACTGCAAAATATTTATCTAATACATTAAAAAATTGCTTTATTATAGAATTCTGACAGAAATGTAGATTTTACAGTAAGAATCTAGCTAGCTAGCTGAGTATACTGTTTGCTAGTTCATGCTATGCTAACACAGCAGTAAACCACAAGCATCAGTCATGTTGCTTATTAGCTGCCTTTCTGTAGTTCAGCTCGCATGTGCTTTACACAAAGAAACACTCAAACAATAAACGGTTTAACGTTCTGGGGAAATAGTTTGACTAGCAATGCAGTGAAGTATTCAGATTTCCAAGAACACCCTCATTACTGCCCTGAAAAGAGGTTTAGGTAAGTAGAACTCACTCAAGCTATTGTGCTGGAAAATATTCAATCAATATTTAATGCAAGTCAGATCCATCCCTATATACGGTTTCCCCAGAGTCATTAAAATGCATTAAATTTAATATGCACTCTCCGATCAGCTCTAACTGTATGTGTCCTACAAATCTGGTCATGGACTGATAATGTGTCATTAGAATCGTTCACCCAGAAAACCTTTATGCCACTGACGATATATAATGTATATTTTGCAGCTTTGATTACAAAACCTTTTAAAGGTTCTATCCCAATAAAGTTTTATATGCCTCTGAACCTATGAACAATATAAAAAATTCACATCACAATAATTGCTTACCCTTTGGTCATGTTTTTGGTGTTATAATGTCAGGAATAATGGAATAGAATATCCATCCATCCATCCATTATCCATACCGCTTTATCCGTCTGGGTCGCGGGGAAGCCGGAGCCAATCCCAGCATCTTCGGGCGAGAGGCGGGGTACACCCTGAGTTGATGCTATAGAAACGATAACAAAGGCTTATATGCGCTCGGTCTATCATTGGAATTACAGCCAGCACTATTGTTAGAGCTGCTGTTATAGAAAATGAATCAATTGTTAAGAATTCAGCAATGCTGTATAAATGAATGTAAATGATTACACTATAAGTGATCTATCATTATTCTAAATGAGTGTTACAAAGACAGAAAACTTGCAAGCAACCCTTAAACCTACGAATTTTTTAACCACTACAACAAATAAAAAATAGACACCGTAATAATCTTGCCATCATCTGAAATAAAGAGCCAAAAGAAATCTACTCTTGTGTTGTGTTACACTTAAGTAGTAGATGAGGCACACCTCAACACGTGCTATGCACACTCCATATACGTGACATTCCTCATCCTCATCACGTGGACATTTGTACATGATTTGTCCTTCCTCTCAAGCTTATTCAAAGGTTATTGTCCACATACAGTGTCTGACCACTCTAGCTAATTTTTTTGGCCAGTTTACCACATGTTTACTAAACTGAACTTAATCATACGTGTGTGTGTGTGTGTGTGTGTGTGTGTGTGTGCATGAGTGTGTGTGCGTGAGTGAATTCTCCTTGACTCTACCTGCTACAGAGAGAGAGTCAACCCACACAGACACACATGACCAACAGGAGTTTCATACCGATTCGAGTTGAGGATCTCTTTTGCAATCTTACAGTTCCTCTTATTTAATTGTGTCGTACCATTGTGTTTTGAGATTGAACAAAAGTTATTTATTTATATGTAAATGTGTAAGGGCTAAAAACAAGTTGCTATTTCAATCCAACTCCTTTCATTTACTTCTTTTTATTAAATGCCACCCCATAAACTTTAATTACTGGAGCACATGAAATGAATTGAAGCTTTATTACAATCTCCTACTGTGTTTTAATAGAAATATATTTTTAATCCTCCCCAGTACACCATTAATGCTGGTGTATTTTCACTTTCATTTGGTAAGCAGATCCCCACTAATATTGATGTCTGGTCCTATCATGTAAGTAAATTGTTGGGGATTTTTCCACCATTGATTAACAGTGCACAACGGTGTATTGTGTTACTAATGATCTGTTGAAGATTGGGTTCAGATGCTTGATTAAGGCAGATGCCTGGCCACTAAATCCTGTTTAATGAAGGATCTCATTTGCCTAGATCCCTCCTCAAGAGCATCCTCATGGGGCCCAGACAGATTGAGTCTTCCATAAGCCATTCCCCAATTCATAAGGCAACACCATGGGAGCACTGATTCTGGAAAAGAGCACATGTTAAAATATATCATATGCCTTGTTACATTAACGTAAAGCAATATTTTGGCTAAGAAATCTCATTTACCTAAATCCCCACTAACCCCCAAATATTTGTACATTTGTAAAATAGCAGCAATAGACTGTATCTAGAAATGCAAAAGGAGCTAATTATCATCCGCATCACTGCCAGCTTTATGTACAATTCCTCGTAAATGCACATATTAAGCTATTCTATAAAAATGAGTGTATTATGTTTCATAAAAGGCTTCCGTAGGGGGAAGAATGTGCTAATTTTGTATTTGTGCATTTGAGGTCATATAGACTAGTCGACTAATACATTTGCTAGTCAATACCGTGACTGTGAGGATGTCAGTCAGACAATGGGAAGACGGTACGGAGATGCGGGTGGACAGTAAGAAAGCAAGCTAAATGTACTAGGTTATTCTGGGAAAATACTGGTGCAGTAATCAGTTCTAATCCAATAGTCTTTTTGTCAAAGTCAGCAAACATCTATTCACGGGCTGCTAGCTGTTCATTCAAGGGATGCGCTGAAGAAAATGAGGTGCTTGTTCACAGCCCTGGCTCTGTAAACAGGGAAACAAAGAAAGTAGCTCAAACCGAGCCAAGCAACACTATTCCAGCCAATCAGCAACAGCGTGGTATATTCCGGCCAATCCCAGGACAGGGGGAAGGGGATGGAGGAGATAGGTGTGTTGCTGTTAGTGGAGTTGTCTTGGCAACGTGCGGCCATGAATTTGAGGGGCCGAGCTTCTCGAGGAGCACTGAAGGGAGGTGTGTATTTGTTTGGCTGTTGAATTCAAAGATCAAAAATGTTCTCCTTTAACTGCACTAATAAAATAGCCTAAAAATAGTGATGTTCTATATCGGTTATTGCTGTAACTATAAAAAAGAGAACTAGCAGGCAAGTAAAAATAAAGAACAACCCCTATTGTGTGTATATATGGTGATTATTGAGCCCACAGGATAGTGTATATTAGGAACTGTGATTTTGTTCCCAAAATAAGCTAAAGAAGATCTCACTTCAGTGGCAGTTGTTTTGTATCAAGCTCTAGACCTTGCTAACCTTTATAGTAACCAACTGAACTTCTTGAAATAAATGCAGTCCTCCATCAAGCGCTCTTTTCATCCCCATCACTACACATGGAAACCTTATGTGAAAGCATACTCCTTTTTTGACTTGTAGTTCTATGATGGTGGAATGAATCACCCAGCTCTATAGATTTTGTTCGAAACCGCGCTTGATGATTCAGAGCTTCTAAGACCATTTGAAACTCAATGCCAAAACCCTCTCATTCTGAAAAAGCATAAAATGTCTGTTACTAGCACTGCACTTATATTCACAAAGGACGGTTTGAAAACAAAGAAAATGATTCCAGTGTTGATGGGCAATATGGTGTGTTAGTCTGGGTGAATCAGTGGGAATATCACACTGGGTATGGACGCTTTTGTGCTTTATGCAACACTTGTCATGACTGAAAAGCTGTGAATATATTCAGTCCAAATTTCAAACAAAAGGTGGATTATCTAGCCCAGGTTCACGTTACAAGCAGTCCATACGGCACATAAAAAAACCCCATCTAAGATCTTTGAAGATGGTTGATGGACTGCTTCGTGACTAGTGTTTCTACTACTCCTGAGTACTAACGCATCCTCCAAGCCTCATGTATAGATATGGTTCTGTAGCTCTCTGTTCTTTCTACAACTCCCTACACTTCTTCTGGTCTCTGGCTGGGAATTTCCTTCTGGAGCACTGCTATTACTGTCCGCTATTTCAACAGCTCTGTGCTTGGATTGGATTGTCCCTTACTGGTAAGTCACTTTGAATAAATGCATTTGCCAAAATGAATAAATTAATGAGTCCTTCATTTTCCTAGTGCGGGTAGTGTTGGGAACAGGCTGAGAAGGTCAGGCCAAACCAAAATTACTTCAGGTGAAAAGTATTGCTTAGCCTCAGAGCTCCAGTGACAAGGAAATGGGGAATATCATATTTTAAGGAGAACTCACTGAGAGCTTTTGTTAATATATTGATCATTGCATACTTACTACATATCGCAGTGCTGTTGAATTCTCAAATCGGATTGTTCAGAAGAGCTCTAATTCAAATGACAGGTTTCTATTAATATATTATCATTTCTATAGTAACAACGCACTCACAAAGACTTGCTAAATGACATTTTGTAACTCGCACTCAATTGCAATTTCTACAGAGCTAAAATGACAGAATTATCTCCTGTGTAATTTTATTTCTGAATGAATAGGACTTAAATCAACTGGATTAGCTATTAGCAAAAGGCAGTTTTATGCAGGGCAAGATGATCAGGTTGATTAGCATGATTAAACCATAGTTTATGCGTTTTGTGTTGAAGTGCCTTCGTTACTAAAGACTTCATTAGTCATTAACACAGCCTTATGTTCTGAGATGGAGCTGTGATGATTATAATCAGTGATGAATCCCACAGGATTTCTTCTGTGCGGGTCATACCATTTTAACCTCAGAGATGGGTGAAGATAGAACTTGCCCTCAAGGCCTATCCCATTTTTCTCATTCTCCCTCTGTTCTTCTAGGCATGTAATATAAAATATAACCTGCAACGCCCTGCTGCCCAACATGACAGCGTTTGGATCATGTTGAAAGGAGTTTTTAGGCGTTTTGGGGGGATTGCTTTGGCGCTAATTGGATAAAGGAAGTCTTAACACCTTATTGAGAGGGCCTGAGGGATGAACATGGCACCTCTTAGCCGACTTTCTCCTCCACATCACACTATTTTGCGCTGAGGGATCTGAGGAAGGCACCGTGTTGTCACTCGCCCACACATGATGAACAAAGTTTTTATAGCTGTGAAAAACAAACACACCAGAGGGAATACTTCTGTAAAACTGCTAAGGTGGCTAACAATCAAAGGAATATCTGCTTTTCACTGTGGGTAGATGTAGTCCATCAGCCATGTATGGTGTTGGGACAAGAGGTGTTCTCCCCTTTAAAGGGAGTTGTATCTGGAAGTAGTACTGCATTTGATGTAACTTGGAAGTGGGAAGTCGGAGCTTGGATTTGCTGATTGCTACTCCGGGCTTACTTTTTATAGTGACAACTTAACTGATTATTTACATTGAGTTGGAGTAATTTTTGTGAAAATACCAGCACACTGCAGCATTTGGATTTAAGATTCTATGGCATTTCAAAGCAGGGGAACAAAGAAGTACTTTTCATCCAAGAAAGCCTAGAGCCTATGCACATTTTCATTTTATGAGGGACTTTATGAACGTTTCCTGAACTTAAACTCGCTTCTTAGCTAATGTGTTAAGTGGACTTGCAATTAGATTTGAGATTGAATCATGTAATGATATCTACACCTACGGATTCATATCCTTAATGACTAGAAATTAATGCCGGATTGTAGAAATGCCAGAATGGTCTAGTCTGGAACAAAAATACCACATCATTTGTTCATTTGGCTGATGCTTTGATCTTAAGTGGCTTACAATTGAGAGAGGCTACAACTCAGCAGTCAAAAGTTAAGTGTCCATGCTCAAGCAGTTGAAGATTAAGGTGTTCAAAGACCCAGTCTTGGTAGCTTGGCAATAATGGACTTGAACTCATGGCCTTCGTAACCACTGAGCCACCCCTTTTTTGGGTGACCAAAGTGAGTGCAGACAAAAAAACCAATGCAATTGCAAGATTCTTCTGATCTTGTGAAGAAGAAATCAGGATCTGGAATGTGATCTAATAAGTTGAGCTCAACATCTTCTATATAATCAGTCTGTGAGGGTATCGGAGGTGATCGAGAGTTCAGCGCATGGAGACTTTCTTAGCAAGTTGCAGCAGAAAACTTCACATTGTCACATAAACATTATAACGCATAGCTATCAGGACGATAGTGTTCCTTCGCATATATCAGCTCGTTAGGAAGCATGATATGGCACCATTGGAACAGAAAGGTTAAGGGTCTCGCTCAAGGGCACAACAGTGGTGGTGCTTGTTTCAGAGCAAGACGTGACCCCTGTGAAACTCCCGTAGTCTGGTGATGAACCTGAAAGTATTCATACGTTGTAGGATTTACCCTGCAGATCAGAGCACAAGGAGATACGACACATAACACACATGGAGATACGAATCTCACGAAGAGTCATAGAATCAAAGGCATCTAAACAGTAGAGAATGACAAGAACTGGCTTAGTGTAGATTTACAGTCGATGCAAGACCAGTGCTAGAACAATTTCGTTTGGCTGTGGAAACACAGATTAGGCTGCAGTACTGGTGGAAATGCACTACCAGCATTCTTGTATAAAAAAAAAAAAATGTCCAAGAAAAGGGATGAATAAAATGAGGTACTTTGCAGGCAGGACATGTTTTAGAGCGTAAGGCAACATCAGCGAAACCTTTGGAAAAGCCTTAACAAGGAGAAAGTCAGGGGGTGACAGCAAGCAGACTAAAAAATGGCTCTGGGGAGTTCAAAGATCTAACAGTACTTGGCTTACAGAGAAACTGTCATATAAAAGCGGGGGATTCAACAAAGCATTTAGGACTGCGATTTTCATGTCCCACTAAAAAAATCTAAAGAACTGTTTGACCAAAGATTGCATTCTTTTTCTATTTGGCTATCAGGAACGCTGTGGTTTGGTCTGTGTTTGGGTTTAAGAGTTTACTTGAAACATGTATTAATACCTTTAAATGATTGTAAATGCTTACAACCTTCTTTTCAAAGACAGTTGACACCAAAGTGCTAGCATGGCGATGAGTGAACAAAACCAGTTATCGATATCCCAGTCAGGTCGACGCCTTCTAGCCTTCTTTCTGGTCCGTCCTATGGTTCTCGTTGAAATTCTTCTGATATTTGGAATCACACAGCCCAAGTGCTATGTTTCCACGATACAATGCCGAAAACAAGAAAAAGCAATACATATTCTGTAATTACGCCTTTCGTAACATCTGAATATGTAGCCCCTCAGCGTTTAAGGCGTTATGTACTGTTTAGAAGATTCAAGCACCACCAAGCTGCCCCTGAACAAGACCCTTAAACCTCAACTGCTTGTATCCTGCCTCAAATGTAAGTGGACTTAGATACAGCCAAATGAGGTATATTTATAAGCAATGATATGAACATTTCCTTGCATATACAAATAAAAAATGTAAAAGTTGCATACGTATTTGTCTGTTTCCTAAATAAGTCCCTGGTTCAAGAACCTGCCATTAGAAGTCACATAATTGGTTGAATGAAATCCACCAAGGGCAACTCTCAACATGGTGCTACCACAACCGTGCTTCACTGTGGGGATAGTATTCTCAGGATGAGCAGTATAGTTCATAAAAGTTCAATTTTTGTCCCATCAGGCCAGAACATATTTTAAGACATTTGCTGATTCTCTAACAAATTGCAAATGAGATTTCATATGACTCTTCATTCTTTCTTAAACCCCAACTTTGTGGAGTGATAGCCATGTTAGCGCTCCATTAATTGGAGGACTCTTCTGTGTGGGGCGTAAGGGGGAACAAGGTAAGACTTGCCCACTTGCTTTCCCATTCTACTCGTTTTCATTTTCTCTCTAATCATCTTCCAAACCCGGCTGGGTAACATTGTGCCATTTCGATCACTCTGAGAGGAGTTGTTAGGGGTCACTGGGTGGATTGTTTTGGCACTAATTGTATAAAGGAAGTACAAGCCCCCCACTGAGAGAGCCTGAGGGATGAACATGGCACTCTTAATACTTCCAGTCTTTCAGATCACACTGTTTCATCCTGAGGGAACTGTGGAAGACTCGCCCACACATGATGAACACAAAGATTTATAGCTGAGAAAAACAAATTCAAGAGGAAATGCTTTCGGCGAAAATGCTAAGGCTGTTAGGAATGAGAGAAATGAGGGCTGATAATATACTTACACTTTAAACTTAAATTAAATCAATAAAAACATTCTTCCTAACACGCAAAATCAAGTCTAGCGCAGAATTTCCGTTACTTGTTAATCACGTAAGGAATTGATGAACATGAAATAGTCCTTGGTTGATTAACTACAAAAGCAAAATCTGTGTATATTAGCGTCTTTTTTTTTTCGTTTGTCTGTTTGGGTGTTTTTTTTTTTTTTTCGTCAAAACTATTTATTTAATTAAAGCTAAAACAGTTAGCGCAAATGTAAATGATGTAATGCTAGCTGCGGCATCTATCAATCATTAGCCGTGCTAGCATTTTGGTTCCTTTGACGCACAGAATTGTGAGTGAATTGTGTTTTTGCTTAGTCTTTTTACCCTTCTATTACACTTTGCTGAAAGTTTAAGGAAGAAAAAGAACAGAAAAATGCTGTAACTGCAGTTTGAGGTGAGAACAATCTAAGTCAGGTTGCAGCAAGAAGAATGTTAAAATTCAGGGCATGCATGCAGCTATGAACGAAAGGAGACAGCGGTGGAATGAGTGCAGGTCTCCCTAGCACTCTAGCTAATCAGATAACAAGAAAAAGGGGGCGGCAGGCCGTGCAGAACATTCGAGAGCGGGCGGACGTCCCTGAAACTCTGCCCGAGGAAGGATGAGAGGAAGCGAGACAGAACGAGAAAAGGAATTAAATAAAGAAGCAAAGATCTTGATCAGGTTTACAGTATTGCCTGCATGCCCTTGTGGGATTTCTGCTTTAATTGCTTTTGCTATTCATGTCAGCAAAGCAAAGTACACCTCCCTGCTTGAATAATTCATCCCGGTGTATTATTAGTAAGCAGAGTTGGAACTGCAGCGCTCAGACTGAGGCATAGTGAGCAATTGCTCCAAAACACATTCCTTCACACGAATTACACTTGATGAGAAATGATTCGGAGCATATGGGACAACGTGCTGTTCTTTAGCTGCTGCTTTCAAGTGTCCTGTTAAATCAGCTCCCTCGTGCTAATCCTCGTGATGAAATTAATCACAGAGGAACAGAGAACAGTGACGGTAGATCAGAGTGCACGTAATGAGCAGAATTTTAACAGTTCTGATTCTTCAGAAGGTGCTGGTTTGCTGTAAAAGCTGTTCTGAGAATAGTGGCAGCTTTAATACAAATCATATGTGTATATTAATGCGCAGATGTACACCCTGTTCCAAATTATTATACAAATGATATTTTTCTCATTCATCTTAATAATTGACGTAAACAACAGTCAGAATAATTCTCATGTCATCAACAATTAAGAGTGCAATTCAAATTTTATTGAACAAATCTCCTA
>JAQQZR010000019.1:3307140-3321652 GCA_030068235.1 Notoglanidium macrostoma
GAGGAAACCGGAGCACCCAGAGGAAACCCACGCATGCACGGGGAGAACATGCAAACTCCACACAGAAAGGCACCCTGTCACTTTATCACTCCCCCTCCCAATTCCAGCTTTATATGTATCCATTTATCCATAGTTTGCCCTTGACTGAGGCCTTGAATCAACATCAACACATGTTATGAAACTGAAAACTTGCATTGTTGTGATGTGCTGTGATTGCACTGATGTGCTGCTTTCAATGATGTGAACCAACATGCATCTCCATGCTGTGACAAAATCGAAATGGCTCAAGAAGCTGCACGATAAATCCTTGAAACATGAACATAATACACTGTTGCCATTCTTTCATCTAGAAAAAATACCTGAGTTTATCCTGTTTTATAGTCCAAACAGATGACTGCTTGAGTGTGGTCCAAATTTCACCATCTCACGACAAAGTTCCCAGAAAGCACCGCAGCTATTGTATCTTTGTGATGTAATGTTTCCACAACACAATTTGTTTTTAAAAAAAGTCCATGTATGCTGTCCTCTGTAGAAGGATACAATAAATTTTATTTTGTGATCAAGTCTGTGTGTACATTTATATATGAATTTACTACTGTTTAAAAATGTTTACTAAACATATTTAGAAAAACTAAGCAGTTTTGATGACGGGATTCTGACACAACTGAGATCATAAGTGAATTTGCAATTAGCGTTACTGTTCAATGTCAGTTTCCCCCGTTGGGTCACCGTAGCCATGGCAACAAACACCATGCGCTAAAGATTTGTTTCTGTTCTACTCCTGTCTCCACTCCCTCTCCTGCCTTTGCTTTGTTGCTCTATTGTGTTCACCTGTTCCGTGTTAGTCCTTGTTCTAAGCGTCACTCTGTCATGTTGCCATGCATTGTAACCAGTATTTCAACTGTTTATATCTCTTTTAGTGTAAGTGACTATATTGTCTTGCATACTACAGCATTAAAATGTAAAATATATATATATATATATATATTTGCTCATGGATGCTGCTTCTTCTTCTTCTTCTCAGCTTCCCAAAAGTCAGTCTCTGTCTTTTTTCAGGCTCATAAGACATTGTCTCTCTGTCACATTTCCTCACAGCTCTGACAAAGCCACCAGCCAAAAAAGAATTGTGCCTATGTAAATTTCAAAAAGGTAAGAAATAGAAAGTCTTACTCCATCAATGAGGCTGTCTTCATACACACTTGTGTTATGTTGTCAAGCTGCACATCAGCCCATAGCGTGCACTTCTCGGCTCTCAGCCATGTGCCTGAGTAAATAGCAGCCAGAACAGGTGTGTTATCATCGGGCAGACTAAAGGCCAGCCTTTCCCCGCCATCTTGTTTGCTCTTCTGTGGATTTAATGACCTCGGGGTCCTTTTCTGTGTGGATGCACTAATGCCAGTGAACATTTCCCATTGAGTAAATATCAAAAGCTTAATGGCTTTAAGATGCTGCCATTTAACGGGGCTGAAATGAAATATGTTGTGTGGTTGATGGAAAAACAGTGCGGCTGTGATAAAGAGGATACCGTGCCTCATAGCAACACGTTACAGTGAAATATTTGGTTCAAAGTGCTAGCACTACTTGTTTTTCTTTTGTACCAGTAAGAAGTTATTTTGCACAAAAATGCTGCAGATTACACATCAGGCAGTCTAGGGGTTAGAATGTTCGCGTTGGCTTAACTGTAATATCCCTATTTGCTAGTTATGCTAGCAGTCCGACTCCCAGAGTTACTAGTGACTGCACGCTTCAATCATGCTAGTGGAAAAAATACAGGTATTTTAACAAGTAGAAATCACAAAAATGCAGCACAAACCAACAGCTGAGCCACTGTACACAGATATGAGATATGCTAACTGATATACTAGCGCTGGGATGCAAGTTAAAGCATTTTCCTTGAAATCCTTACAGAAAGAATCACAATAATTAAGAATGTATATATACAGTAGATGTAGAATAATATAAGATGTAGAATGTATATACAAATTACTACTGGGTGGTGCATATAGCAACATATAGAAATTTATATAAATATTATTCACAAGTTTAGCCTTTATGGCAGCTTCTTATTAACTTCTTAGAGATGAAAAGCCAGTCTGGTCGAATTCATAGTATGATCATGCCACTTACCTCTAGCACTTTTGTATTCTCAATTTTGATTGGTCAGAAGGTGTTGATTAATATTCTTAACAGCACCCCTAATAGTCAGATTGTATGTTTTTTTTTTCATCTTATTAATTCAGGATAGCTAAAAAAAAAAAGGTCTATGATTGGGGAATGATAGTTTACAGTGTACGCGATAACAGGAACTTGTTTCTTGAATATCCCGCAACTTTAAATGTAACTATAAATGGATAACAAGTAGGACGTGTCATTTTTTTTTTTTTTAACAAATAAAATATTCTTAGTGTTGACAAATTGCTTTGAGACCTGCCCTTATAGGAGCCCCCTCACTCCCAAATTGTTAATTATTTTTCCTTTAACAGCACATCCGAAAGTGTTTTATTCCTTATTTATTGCCACAAAGTGAATTAAACTGCCTTCCATAATCAATAAATCCTGTTTGTTTGTTTTTTTCTCGTCAAGGCCCGCTAAATGGTCCACCCGACACGTTAATGCCATTGTGGTGTTAGCCGCAGGACATTTAAAGAGAACCTCATTTTTCATGTGGTGTAGTGCTGTTTGGCTTTGCCCTTGCTCCTAGAGAGATGTAATTTAAAAAAAAAAAAAAAATACGGTGAATTGCCCTTGGCCTAAAATGTGGTGGGTTGGAGACTGTGTGAGTCATCATCAAATCAAAAGTCAGGTGGTTGAAAGACCTCAGCGTGTACGTCAGAAGCCAGACTTTGCCTCATGACTGGTTTTGATCTCTATACAACAATAAAATGCTCTCTTTGTGGTAGGTAGTGGGACAAAAGGGCACTCTTACTCTGAAAGATGCTCTGGAGGACTGTTCCAGTGTGCAGTTAAAGTGGTATGATTTATATTTAACAGAGCATTTTGAGCCATGTTTTGTTGTTAGGAAGATGCTGGGAATTGTTTCAGCTGTGGTTTATCTTGTAAAATTCAGATTCCTGATGGGCTCTATGGACAGGTAACGGTTCTAACATCACGACCCTCATTCTGTAATAAAACCCTCGGGTGTGCTTTATTTCAGAACCCTATTATGCGGTCATGTTAATATTTATAGCACAGCGCTGCTGGATTCTCAGTTGTGATTGATCAGAAGGTGTTGATTAAGTTTCTATAACAGCAGCTCTGACAGCAGTTCCAGCTGTTATTCAAATCACAGGTTAATATTAAAGTGCTCGTTCTAATACATTATCATTTCTATAGGAACAGCTCATTCACAGGAGCTTTAACAGCAGCTGATGTGTCCTTGAGCAAGGCCCTCAACTGGGTAAATGATATATATATATATATATATATATATATATATATATATATATATATATATATATATGTAAGTTGCTCTGGATAAGGGCGTCTGCCAAATGACATAAATGTAATAAAATAAAAAAAAGAGCTGTTTAATCTTTGATATGAATTTTTCTGTAAAGTTTCAGTTAAGTATCATTTATGGAAGGAGTCTTCAGTGTCAGTGCTTTGTTGAGAGTCATCATAATGTAGGATTTTGCACTTTGTGTTCTCTCAGAAACAAGACACCCAATCAAATCCATGGAAATAAAAAAAAATAATTTAAAAAAATGTAAAAAAGGAACCGGATAATCTCTTAGATTTTCCTAGTTGTAATTGCGTTTATGTTTAGGCTTTTTTGATTTTTAAAAGCTTATTAACGTTTTTAATTTTTTTATTGAAAAGGATATTTTTTTTGTTAGACTATTATATTTTACTCTAACCTTTACAAATGTTTGCAAATATTTATTGATGGTTATGAAAAAAATGAAAAAAAATTTTTTTTTTTTTAACAAAATGAGTACGCACGTTGATAATGTATAGGAAAATAAAGGTTTTCTTGTGACCAAATCGAATAATGAATCATTACATATCATTTATTACTGTCTAAAACCTAAAGATCCTTTTTAGAGACTAAAGAGGGGATGGTTGTTTATAGCTGCTATACAGTAAGTGATAACAGGAAGTAACTTGTTTTAAAGATCAGGGTGGTAAAAGAACCACCACTTCATATGGTATATATATATATATAACACCCAGTTGTTGATTATTTTCCTATAAGAGCGCACCCGGTCATGTTGTATTCCTTACATATCTTCCCAGACCTAAAAATGTCTCAAAAGGTTCTTTAGAGTGATGATGTAGAAGAACCATTCTGTTTCAGTCCATGAGTATAACAAAGTTTTCTTGTTAAACAAAAAGCCCTGAAGAAACATTTTCTATCACAAAAGTCATTTGGTGATATTTTGATGGTAACATTTATGTTTAGTATCTGTGGCACCAATAAAAATGGCTAACAGTCAATTGATCAGAATGTTTTTTATTCTCCAAAATAAAGGAACCAAACGACCTTTTTTGTCCTCACTGAAAACATGAATATTGTGTGCATCTAAAATGTGTACTGATTTACCTTTAAAGCATCATCTAAATGCTAATTAAAGGTGCATCAGGTAAAAAACAAATGCATAATAAAGGTTTCCAGAGACTAGAAAAATGTCACATTTATTTCTGCATCTATATTTCTGAATTAGAGTCTGGCTATTTTGAAAGCCTGGGTTCTAAAAAAGACTGCATTCTAGCAGTAAAGTGTTATCTCTATAAACATTCTGTTTCATCCAGGGGAAATCCAGCATCAGTTGCGTTTGAGGAACCTTCAGGACTATTATTAAATTGAGATGATGAGTTCTGCCCTCTGTGGATGTGTCAAGGCTGTTTACTTTCTCCCTCATCATCCAATCTCGCCTGCTAGTTCCATCCTGCTATTAGATACCGGCGGTACGTTTACTGAGAAGTTTGATTTCAGGTAAGAAAATATGATGTAGATGGATGGTAGACGTTGTGCAAATGTTCAGAAGCCAATATGGGTTATAATCACAGACTAGAGATATTCAATTATCAGGCTGTGGGCCAAATCTGGCCTTTATGTGCGTTTTACTGGCCCTTTAATGGCTTTTCGCAGCTAATGAAATGAGAAATTATGCATTAAGGACTTTTCATGAAGGATGCAACAATTGCTCATCTCCAATATTATTTTCAGTGATAAAGAAAGTGACGTCAGTGGCGCACCAGGTGGTGCAGCAAGCAGGCAAGCTTGACCCTGAGAAACTTTCACTCACATGTCTGAGAGAAATTCGCAACCACCCACCTCTGAGTGTAAAAATGAGTTGAAAATCAACTTGGTCATCAGTTTTGGGCAACATTTCCCACTTCGCTTGGAAACTTATTTGACACAGAAGCAGAAAAGTGGCATGTCTGGTGGTCTGGGAAAACCTGTCAGATATAGCTGAGAGAAAAATTCAGGTTTTGGCCATGATTAAGGTTTTCTGCCAGTTACATCCGTTGACACGTCAATTTTGAGAAACCATAAATGGATTCCATTTATTTTATTACTTTTTTAACATTGCCTAGACTAAAGCCAGCAGAGGTGAGGCTGTGTAAGCAGTTACAGCAGAGGCTGTAAAAACAGTCATTCCTCCTAATGATGACTAAAACCTTGTGATTTCAACACACAGTGTATGCCACGCTTTCATCATCATGCTGTATAGCTACATAATATAGGTGAGGCGAATCAATTCAGTTTGTAATCAGATGCCAGCTGTTAAAATGACTTTTTTGCATTTTTTTTTTTTTTCGCTTGTGCCTGACCTCACTAATGTTCACTAGTACAGAATGAACACAAATCCCCACAGCCACACTCCAACATCTAGTGGAAAGCCTTCTCACAAAAGTGAGGATTATTATAACAAGGGGAGGACTAATTCAAATACGGAATGGCATGTTCAACAAGCACATACTGTTTGAATATAATGGTCAGGTGTCCACATACTTTTGGCCATATAGTGTATAGATATATAAGTGCATTTGCAATTTACAACAGTGATTACAAGAGCTTGATTAAACATCTTTGGCCCATCACCTGGAATTTCTTTTGTAATCTGGTCCCTGCTCTAATCTAATTTCCTAAAACCAGATTAAAGCCATGTAATCCTCTAAGCGGGGATTTCAGAATGATGGTAAATCATCAGACTCCTGATAGGAGTGTAGCCTAAATGTTCATTTTTAATGTTATTATTATTCTAAGAAATTGAAGTTTAGGTTGGATGTTTCAACATAAAAGGAAAGCGGGAGGGAAGAGAAATTACGTTCAACAGCTTTTTAATATTTATCCCTTTTAAAGTCTCTCTTCACACCAGAACATCTATATTGAATACTGCAATTCTTCCTAAAATGGCACAGGAACAATTCTACACCTTTTCTTATAAAGAAGAACTAATATCATAATCCCCTCTTCCCGTTCCCAATCTTTGGAATATATCTTACAAGAGAAATGGTTTTGTACATCATATACTGTCTGCACTTACACTGTCCTTTTATTTTCATTTCTTGTTGCATTAAACCAAGATCTTGGTTCCAATTCAGTTTATAACTGATTATTTACATGCTCAAAAAACTGTCCATAACGCACAACCTTTTCTAAAACTAGCCAGATTTTGGCATCAAATCAAGAACTAACACAAAACAGGTGAAGTCAGATCTTCAGAAACACCTCAATGAGTACAGTCCAAAACTATGCTTTCATTTTCAGTTTGCTTGCCTTTTTCTCGATTTGCTTCTGTTATGAGCCTCGATCCCTGTTATGGATGATGTCTATGAATATAAAACACCTCTGCATTTCTGTCTGACTGCCTCAAATACCCCAGCAGCGCACACAAACAGTCGAGCTTTCCAATCACAAATGTGTTCAAAGATGTGTGACTGTGACTTTAGACCCATTTTATTCTGGTGCACTTTAAGCACAGTTGCCTTCACAAGCCCTTTCTAGAGTGTTAATAAACCCAAATGATTGAAGGTGGCATTGAATAAAAGAGCCAGCTGTTTATCAGGAGACAGCCATTGAGAGGGTGGGAGCCAGTAAGGTGCAAAGTGAAATTAGGAAAGAAATTAAGGTAAAGGACCTTGGTGCTGGAGAGACTTACAGGAGCATTATACCTGCCCACAGAGGAATAAACGATAATGGAACCGTGAAATTACTTCTACGGGCTTCTTTATGAGCATCACAGAATACTGAAGCTTTTGAACATTTTTATTTGTTTGTTTGTTTCTTATTTTAGATTTTTTTTTTTTTGCATATTTTCCATTTTAGAGAAGTATGTAACAGTATCAGTTATGGTTGATGGCATTCTGGTAAGCAAGATGAACCAGAATGGCCTGGTGGTGGCACTATGGTGCAGAGTTTTCCGTTTTTGTGTCATGTTTTGGCGGCCGTGATTTGTAGAGACTCAAACCAAATTAAAAAACCATCAAGCTCCACCCACGTTCAGGTAATTCACACAATATGCAAAACTTTTCCCAGTCAACCAAATGACGGAATCAAAATAAGACCGCCGTAGCTGGAGTGGCAGCTTTTTTTCTCGACTTGTTCCTTTTCTATTCTTGCCCATTCTTGCAGTGACTAGCTGTTCTTCCAACAGTGGCTGACTATTGATCCTGAAATTCAATTAACCTTTTGTGTGGTGTCACTCTGTTTCGGTAGGCAATAAATATGGTCTTTGGGCTTGTGCACAATTAAAAATATCAACCGGGAGCAGGGATTGGCGATTTCTGTTTTGTTAAGAAGAAGAAAAAATAGATAAAGGACAAGGAAATGACAGAAAATGACAGACTACATTTAGACATTTCTTCAGTTCTGTTAAAGGTTTAGAGGAAAAAATGCCTTTCTCCTGTATCTCCGTCTCCCAGACACCTTGCAGTGTGTTAAAAATGACCTTCAAAGCCCATAAGTTTAAAGCTGCCCTCTTTCTGTCTGCCCCTGTTCTTCAAAATTGGAATTATTCTAGACACACATGCACACACAAACACTTATATATATTATTTATATATACCTACATTTCATACATTATATTCCAAATTTCAACTCTTAATTTGAGGATGTTCCAATCTACGCCTGAACGTAACTCATTTACTCCAAAGGCTGCTCTGAAAGTCATTGCCTTAATCTTGCTACCAGTAGATAGAGCTTTTAAATATTTACAACACAGGAGTAATTTAATCAGAGATTTACACTCTCATTTATCGGTGTGTGCTTGTGTATTGGCCGTGTCGTTTTTTATCGCCACAAACAAACTGCCCTGTAATGGCACGATAAAGATTTATCGAAATTATTGCCACGTTGGACTGTTATTCAGAATTAGCCGCAGCCTTCCGGCAGTCTGTCATTCATTCGACCACCGAGTTGAAAGCTTGTCAAAATAATGCAGATTTATCAAGGAAACATATGTATCGGATGCTGCCAGACACTTCCTGACTCAGATACAATGCATAATTCAATAGGCGGCTGCCAAAACATTTGGCGCTACCCTCAAGTGAGCGGGAGAGGTCAAATAAACACTGGGTTTAAATGTTTGGAAAGATAAAAATAAGACTGATAAAGGATTTGAAAGCCAAGGTTTTTGATTGTGAAACTTTTTGAAATTCTGATATTACCGAGTTGGGACTTCACTGGCTCTAGCTGATTAACTTTTGTGAACCGTCTGTAATGCAGCTGTGAGTGCTCAGCGAGGCCAAGCCTAGAAACATTGTCAAAATGTATAATATGGGTCAATACACAGGCAGATAGGATGTCATTAGGAATATTGTTATTAACAAACAGTAACGGGTCTAAACAGGGAAAACTCAGGCAGGGGGAAAGGCTTGGATTTATGATATGACAGCAGGACACAGACCAATTAATCAAGAACTAACATAAAAGAGGTGGACACAATCAGGTAACAAACCAATGACAGGATAAGGGGTGGAAGACAATAACCAAAACAGAAGGATATGGTGCTTGTCACCATGCAAAGGGGCAATCCGTGGTACAAGCACAATCAACAATTGTTATGATTTCAACATGATTGTTATGTTTTTAACATGTATGCAAGGCTGGCCCCAGCAATAGGCAAAATGTAGCCACTGCATCTGGTCTTTGCATATATAATCATCTAAAATATACACTTCTTTTCTTTTTCTTTTGGTCCCATGTTGCTATGGGTGCCTTGGATTGCAGAAAGTACTTCTCTTGGTGAGGCTTGGTGATCACAGGCAATGTTCCCGGCTTATCTGTAGTACACACTCCTATCCCTCTGGTTGTTTTCAGCTGGTTTGGTCTACATCTTCTTTGGTGCTATTGCGAACACTGCCTCCAGAGAAGTCTGTATGGTACCTGGCTGGCATTCATCTTGCACTTATGACCAAACCGGTGTAGACTTTCATTCTGGATTTCCTCCACAAACGTTTGTCGCTGTGCACACATAATCTGATGGTCTGGTTTCTAAGCTGATCCTGGAGGGAGGCTCCCAGGATTTGTTGCAATCGTTTCATTTGAAAGACCTCAAGCTTGTTCATACCTGACTTGAACAGCATCCAAGTATATAAACAAGGAATATGCAGTTCTTTTCTTTTTCTTTTGCTCCACAGTTGCCACCTACCTCTGATGCAAAACGTGCCACTGGCTTGTGGGCAGTGCTTCTCTTGCCAATGCTTGGCAATCAAGGGCATCATTGCTGGCTCCTCTAAGGTTGAGTCTCCGATCCCTCAGGTTGTTTTCAACTTCCTTGGTCTTTGTTGGTGCTGTGGAGAGCACTGTCTTCAGGGAAGCCTGCATGGTAGCCAGGTGCTATTCACCTTGCACACGTTACCAAACGATCACCATCTCAAGATTGGCTCCTGAATTGTCAGTTACTGTTCACACCTTGTCTGATGGTCTTGTTTTGAAGGTGAGCTCAGAGGGGAAACTCTCAGGATTTCTTGCAACCAATTCATTTGGGACACCTCAAGTTTGTTCATGCCTTGTTTGAGCAGCATCAAATCGATAAAGGAGATAAATGTTTTCCTTATATCTGTATGGGTTTTCCCCAGTTTCCTCCCACCTCCCAAAATGCCAGTAGGCAGATTGGCTACTCTAGGTGTGCAGAAGTATGCAAATATATGTGTGTGGTGCTCAGCAATGTACTGCTGTCCCATCCAGGTTGTATCCGTGTACAGAGCAGGCACTGAAGATGAATGAATGATTGTTGTGGGTAATAATTGAATCACAATTTTTCACGACCACCGTTTAAAAAAAAAAAAAAAAAAAAGCATGAGCATGAAACACTCATCAATTTAATTGTCTCACTCTCAGATGTCTGTCTCCATCTCTCTCTGTATGTTTCCTTATATCTCTGCCTCTCTGTCTATCTGTGTTTCTCTTTCTCATGGAATCCTGTCTTTCTCTTTCTTTTTCTAGTCTCTCTGCTTGTCTCACTCTTTCTACATTTCTTGTGTTCTCTTTGATCAAACTCAAACAAAGGCATCTCATCCGCGTGCACATGTGACGACAAGGGTAAACAGGATTCCTATTTCCTGGTGCATCATATTGTCTCAACTGAACTCACTGGAAGAAATGCTGCCCTGTTTCTTTGTGAGTCACACCTCCTATCAGTTACACCCCAGCCTGTGGGTACTGTAGCATATTTATTTTATTATGTATTAATCTACTTTTTTCCCATGTATTTTTGTGTGATTGGTACTTATGCAGGTGTGCATGTACGTGTAATGCACGTATGAGTAGAGTGCAAATATGCAAGTGTGAAGTATATAAGTACTTGTGAATATACGAATAAGCAAAAAATGTACATTTTCTAGTACTTAAGTGTGCAAGTATATAGTTATACAAGTATGCAAAAGTGTCCATGTATACAACAGTCTGTTGAAAGTGTGCAAGTATACAAGTGCATAATGCAACCATACAAATATGCAACTCCAAATGTCTTAGTATGTAAGTGTGCAAGTGTCTGGTGCTTATGAATGTGCAAGTATGTGAGTGTGAAACTGTATCACTGTGCAAAATACACATATGCACATACATAACTGCAACTGCTGCGATTTTGCAAGTTTGTATTGTGTAAGTATACAAATACATAAGCACAAATATTCAAGTATTTAAATATGTTCGTTTCAAAGTGCTTACGGGTCTGGTGTCTGTATGTATGTTAGTGTGCAACTGTATAGGTATGTAGGTATGAAAATATGCCCATATGTATGTGTGCATGTATATAGGAATGCACAAAAATAAGTATTCAAGTGTGCTAGTATGCAAGTAATTATGCACATATGCCAACTATGTAAGTTTGAGGCATGAACGTGTGTGAATGTACATATTATACAAGTCTGCAAGTTTGCGACAGGAACCAAGTATGTAAGTATGCGTGTACAAGTACAGAGGTGTCAAAGTATGCAAGTGTGCAAGAATGTAAGTAAAAAAGTTTTCAAGTGTGATAGTATAAAAGCATGCAAGTGTCCTAGTATATAAGTATTCACGTATGCATTTTTGTAAGGTGTCCATTAGTATGCATCCGTGATTTGCTCTTTGAGTGCTGTAAGGAGGGTTTTTTTGTGCACCTCTCATAAGCACCTGGCTCTCCTTTACTAATGCCAGGTTAAATAAAGGTCCTCACCTACAATTACAAAATTTTTTGGCTACATACCCAAACTAATATCTTTGCCCCATGCTTGAATGGAATTTAAATTTCATTATCTTGGTTGCATGCCACTAAATCCGGGTGTGCGCACTTATCGTATATGTCAAATGCCTTTAGCTGCCCTTTCTAGCTAACCAAACTGCCTTGTCTTCAATTCTCTCTCCACTAAAATGCTCTGCTGCAAGCATGCTGCGGTAATGGTAATATAAACCAGGCATTGTGGATATTTTAATACGATTGAATAGGTTATTGTCTTTTTAAAAATGCATATGCCTTCGTTATTAAAGCAATATACAGTACATGTCATACATTTTAGTGTTTTAGTCACTGTAGAGGTGCAAAAGTAATTCAGGGTTACACGTATATGTCACAAATGGATTAAACCTGCACTTTATGTTCGGAAATCACAACCCACCATTACCGAAGTTATTATATTAGAGGCACCAAGCATCAAAGTCAGTCCAAATGTAATGTGTTTTAAGTTCAGGAATAGAAAGGTCTATTTGAAAAATTTAAATAATGCTCATAAAGTCAACCTGTACTGACGTGGGCCGGTGGAATCCAAAAATTTAACTTGAGATGAAGCAATCTTCAGACACTGAGACTGTCTTGGCTGTTCAAATGCATCTGTATAAAAGCAACATTATATGTGAATAATTTTTTTTTGGCAATCCACTCCATTTAAACGTAATACAGCTGCCCTGGCTGGAAGCAACTCTTGACTCCTCAGAGAGAATACAATGCAATAAGCTTTCAGTTTATAATAGACACATGTTTTCTCCCAGGCAGCATGAGCGCTCCGCTTACACTAGCTTCTAGCATCTGCTAAAAGCTGTCCATTTGTGTTTATAATTCTGTTAGGACACAAGCAGATGTTCTTTACTGAGAAATGTTGTGTGCACTGAAGTGAAAGTGCAACTACTCCTCTAACTGAATCCTCTGGTAAAGTTTTAAAGTAGAAAAGTAGAAACTCTTATATTTACTTAAAGCGCAAAGTTGGCTAATTTTAGCTCCTGAAGTTATATTAATACTCTTTCACCAAGGAACTGAAGAACGTGGGAAGACCTTGGCTAAGGCTAGCACCAGATCAATTCAAACTAGCTGTAACAATACAAACTGCTGTGAGTAATACAATGTGTACACCGCAGCAGATAGATTATGGTGATATAATCTATTAGGTTTCGATCTCGCTGCTGTATTTGTTCGTGTTTACATTTGTTAGAAATTAAGGGAGAATCCTTGAAGCTCTCTGATGCTAAAAAGTCACCTTTCTGAACAGTGAATGAACTTTTTTATCGTCAATGTCAGAAAGGTGCTTGCTCTGTTTAAAGCTTTATTGCTTTATCTTTATGATCTGTTAAATCACCAGCAGGCCGTGGACAGGTAGCAGGTGCTGCGTGTCCAATAATAAGTCTGGGAATGTAATGTAAACCGCCAACCCAGAGACAATATTATTAATATACAGGCAAGGCAGTAAAGCATGTAATTATTCCTTTAGGCCTCAGTAGGGCTCATAGCGCTATCCGTGCACCTGTGTAGCATCATTAAAAGTGTTTGAAGAAGATATTTCTGTTATTTTAGGAAATGCTGCAAAGACAATTTGGGAGTCAGTTCAATCGGTGCAATATTAACAGGTAAGATTAATGCTTGAGGTCAATAAACCCTTTAAGCCCTATCCGTTAAGGTGGTCATATAGTATACTTGCGTGCAGGCATACTTTGCATACTTGCTCTCAGAAAATGAGTCTACAGTCACTGTGGAAACTAACTAGCATGCTAGCATACATCATATTTATACAAACTGTTGCCTTTGACTTTTGACTTAGCATACTACCAAACCTGCACTTTCACACTTGCATACTAGCATGAATGATACATTTCTTGTCAAAATAATGATATCTGCATTATTTATGAGGGCTTGAACATTCATTAGTGATTTAGCACTATGAATGATATTATAATAAACCCTAAATGTCCTTCCGAAGCCTTACGACATGTAAAGATCTCTTACGGAGTAAGTATGCAAGTAGATAGGAAAATATACGAGACGGCTGGGAATCCTACAATGAATTATATGAAAACAAATGTACATTGTATTATATTACTATGTATAGTGATTTAGATGATTTGTTTTAAACAATAGTGGTGATCATGGCAGCGATATTTATTAAGAGTTCATCATTCATCTGTGATTTGGCCCAATCAAAACATATTGCAATGCATCGCTTTAAGGACACAGCCTGACTGCATGCATGTGTTAATGGATGTTGCTAAATGCCAGATGTGTATGAGAGAGCTGGCTAAGTGAAGTGTGTGATTTACATCAGAGCACATTAGTGTCGCCTGTGTCACCTCCTTTACATTAACAGAGACATGAATCACAGTGAAAGCCTGATGGAGAGGACGCTTCACTTTAATGCAGCTAATTCCACCTTCTTCATTGCATGTCATTTACGGATTGTCACCGGTTGCTGATTCATGCAGGCAGATGGCTCAGCGGTGTCTGGGCCATGAGTGCTGGTGACGGGATTAAAGGCACAGGAGGGAAGATGGTTAAGATCACAGTGTGTGTATTCTGTGTGCCCCAGAAGAAATAGATTCGAATCAGGGTTATTATACAGTTAAAAATCTAAACATTATCTTCACACACACTGCTGTGTATCCAGATTACTGTAAACGTTCATAGGCGGCGCGGTGGTGCGGTGGTTAGCACTGTCGCCTCACAGCAAGAAGGTCCTGGGTTCGATCCCCGGGACACCCAGGGAGCCTTTCTGTGCAGAGTTTGCATGTTCTCCCCGTGCATGCATGGGTTTCCTCCCAAAGACATGCAGATTAGGTCAACTGGCTACTCTAAATTGCCCATAGGTGTGAATGCGAGCGTGT
>JAQQZR010000019.1:3321752-3336325 GCA_030068235.1 Notoglanidium macrostoma
ACACAGTCTGAAGATTTTTGCTCAGTGGGGTGTATTATCACACATGCAATGACAGTAATTTGTAAAAATAGATGTTTGCTGTAGCTTTGTCCCAACAACAGAGCTGAGTTATTCTTAGTCTGAATGTGCTGAATGATATATGAGAACAGAAAAAGCCTGGCACCTCCCCTGCATTGTTTACTGGGCCAGGTGTGGTCAGTAAAGGCTTATAAATAACACACTCACACACATGGCCTTGTCTGGTGCGATGCTGTTTTTATATCCAAATCAACTCTGAACGGTGGAGCTTAATAAGACAGTGCAGAGCTGCAGCTCCTTTATAAACCCTGCAAATGATTAACGGCTCCTATAAATGAGAATGGGATTGTGGGAAAAGAGTCCACAGAGAGATAAATCAGGTATATTTTTAAGATACTTGGCCTCTCTTAAAATAATTATGTAATATCTTTAGCACATCATATTTTTTTATTAGTAGCATATACAAGTGCATTATAAGAAAAAAAGTTTCATCTCGCACCCTAAAGGATTTATTTTGCCCCTATGGAGTAATCCATAAAGTTTTATGTAGAACAAATAGTTTCCCTTTCAGAGAACTACAAAAGTAAAGAAACAGGAAAACTTCTGAGAACCTTTTTTCCCCCTGAGAGTGTAGTCAATTTATTTTGCTACCTTACTGAATTATTGACTCTCAGTCAAACACTTGTTAGCAAAGTAGTTTTTTCCAATGGAGTTACATGGCAAATGTAGCTAACACGTGACCACACAATTAGGCACACACTCCATACTGCATTCTGCAGTCAAACCGTTTGAGTTTACCAATGTCAAATAAATTTGCCGCTGTTATCTATAAGAATTATCAAAAGTACATGGCATAGCTGCGACCTATAGTGGCAGCCATTTTGAATTCACTTCAGTTACATATTTACACCAAATATGCTTCAACTAACAAGTAGCTATTCAATTAGCATCCTACTAACTGCATTCTAAAGCAATCACATGTCTCAAATTGCAATACGTTAGTAACTAATCTCAAATCAATTTGCCATTATAGTACAATGCACTATTTAAAAAACTATCCAAAGTGCATGGCATAGCTGCTAACTGTACTAGCAGCCATTTTGAATTCAGAATTGCTTATTGATATCTTACTTAAATAGAGACTTTTACTTAAATACAAACAATAATACGTAGCTGATTTTTGAACACGATTTCTAGAGTAATGATTTGTAACTGTCCATGTTATCTGCATTAGCATGTATCATGTAGCATGGAGCATGTAGTATCAGGGCAAATAGGCTTCAGCTAACAAGTGACTACTCGATTAGCATCATGCTAATTGCATTCTGAAGCAATCACAAGTCTCAAATTGAGTTGTTAACTGATCTCAAATAAATTCTACAACCCGCTGTTTTCTATAAAAATTACATTACATAATCGCTAACAATGGCAGCAGACATTTTGAATCAAGAATCACTTCATTTACACATCCATCATTTATTAAATGCTCAATTTTACTTAACTTCTTATGTACATATAATAACATTTAGCCTGAGCCAAGTGCGCGTCTGATGATTTTTGAATGCAATACACTATACTTACTAACTGTAGTGGCGGCCATTTTGAATCCTTCATTTATATAGTCATCATATACTATAATACTGACTTTTACTTAAATTCTTATGTACTTAGGCAGGTAAGCATGTGATGATTTGTGAAATCAGTTCCATGTGGAAGTTGAAATCTAACAAATGGACATTTGGACACAAAGCCGGTTTTAGCTGTGAGCTACATTTGAGGAAACGGAACGATTGAGTAAATCTAGACAGGAAAACCCTGCCATTATTCATCGCACACCATGTGCTACTCAGTGTAATCCATCCTTAATCCCAATGCACAACTGTATCACCAGTCAGACAGACCCAGAGCTGTTGTTCGCTTTAAATCCCCAGTCCTCTAAGAAGTCCTGTCCATATTGTCCCATTGTGTCATCTGTAAGTCTATCCGGACGGTTTCAATTGACTAGTGTGCGTTAGACCTTGGTCTATATTTACTACCATGAGGTGGAGGCCGTTTTGTTCAGACTGCATTCTGCCAGTGAAGGACACTCTGTGCAGGGGGTCACCCTCTTTCTGTCTCTCTCAGACACACACATACATTTTTACACAGGGTGGAACAGGGACAGGGAGATCTGAGGGAAAAAAGGTGAAAACCCAGGAAGTAGAATAGAGGAGAAAGAGAAGGACACATTGTGGATCTACTAGTCCTGAAGATTTACTCCTGACCAACGTGAGTTGCATTTTAAATTGTCGTTCTCCTTCCCAGACACGTACTGTATGAATAAGATTCATTTTAGTGACCCTGAAATTATTAACCTTTTGTAATGACAGACACGAACATAAATATTGCATGTTTCAGCTAATTGGTCTAAACTTGTCATTGTCTTGGTAAAGGGCATACTTTTCACTTTACGATAACATCTTGTTACAATACTGTTATAACATTTATCTTAAAAATTACTACAGGTTTCAAGAATGCCCAACTTTATGAATAACATCTAATGTATAATGTAGGAATAAAGCTTCGTTTCCCCCAAACAAATATCAGAAACTAAATGAAAGGGCGAATTCAGAAAATCTGAAAACAGCAAATGAAATAAATAAAAAGCTCCTCAAGGCAGGCCAAGTACAGGCAAATCTGGGCTCAAAAATTCTGGAAAAAAAAAATCAAACAAGCAAAGGTGATGTGGCTGGATTTTAATCAATTATATATGAATGAAGTTGTAAGAAAAGGTACAAATGATAACTCTGCCCCATCCTTAATATTAATCATCATAACTTGATAAGCATATTTAGTTGTAACTAAAGTTAATAATTTGTAAGTTTCTGACTATGCTGGTTCAAACACAAAATCCGATACTCACACACACACAAACACACACACACACAAAATCACTATATTCTGAAGTACCCGTGATATACGTACCAAAAATATGTATGCGTTGAATACATAAGGAATAAGAAATTTGGGGGAATTGTGTTATAGGAAAATAATTGAGGGATGGTATATACTTTGTCTCTGTTTATAGTAACGTTTAATGTTAGTTAACAAGTTAGTTTCTGTTATTCCTACATGTGTTCATCTGGGTGCTCTGGTTTCCTCCTACAGCCCAACGACATACCGGTTAGGTCAACTGGCTGCTCTAAATTGCCCACAGGTGTAAACCCGGGGATCGAACCCAGGACCTTCTTGCTGTGAGGCGACAGTGCTAACCACCACACCATTGTATGTTTTTCTGGTTATGACCCTCTTCTGTTTTTTTTTTGACCTACCGAGTTTGTTTTTGTCCAGTTTGTACTGTTTGCTGATCAATCGACCTTTTTGCCCAATTTACGACACCGTTTTCAGTCTACGGATTTTGTACCTCTGCTTCGTAGCATTATTAAAGTGTGCCTTACTGCACTTGCATTCCGCTCCATCTCGGCTTCATTACACTACCCTTACGGATAAATGGTATAGATAATGGATGGATAAAAGCTCTCTCAGTCCAACAGAATATCAGAATTCCACCCGGCACATGATTCAAGACCGTGTCCCGATATCTCTAGTATTACAAGACAAATCACACTTCTCCATCCTGAAGCACCTTATTTTTCACAATTTTAGTCATAAATCTTCCACCAAAATGGGGCTTTTTTATCCCCGTTCCCTCTAGTGTGGTGTATTTTCATCTCCTTGATCCTGTCCCTGTAGTCACCCAGCTTTTGTGCACTTGATGGGACAATAGGATACAATCCAACAGGACAATAGGAAGGAAGAAAAACCAAAATGCACTCTGTTTGTGATAGGCACAGGTGGTGATGCCAGGTTCACTGTAAATGAAGTCATCCTTCAAAAGTGGCCTAGATCTGCTGAGCATATGAGTGTGTGTGTTTTTCCCAAGTGCCTCATGTGATTAATGATCGTAAGAGCACAGTGGGCAGCACTGTAGACCCGAACTAATGAAGTATTATTCACTCAACAGGCCACAAAGGGGTGTTTAGAGGGGTTTCTATCTCTCTGGCTCCTATGTTTCTTTCTCTTTTTTCCATCATGATCCTTGTAGTAGTGGCTGATGTGGTTATGTTCTGATCTTTTGGACAGGCTTGAGGATTCATATTCTTGCAAGTCACTCATATCGTTCAATAGTGTGAACAGAATAATGAACAACAGGGGACCCACAGTCCAACCATGGAGGACACCAAAAACCTAACTACACAAGAAAAAACCTCATATACAATCTAGCCATCCAGAATACTAATATAATAACCTAATAAAAGCAGAATTATGTACAGTATTTAAATAAAATGTTATCAAAAATTTAAAACATAATACCCCTTACATATTTCACTTGTTAACATTGGTATCCTGATTGTTTGTTCATTTTACAAAAAATCCACAGATGTTGTCGCTACACAGTTCCACAAAAACTAGCCTTATTGAATGTTTGTATTAATTTTCTAAATGCTAAAATGTTGTAAGTGTGTTTATAAACATTACATTAAAATGTTCTCAAAATGCCCAGAAATTGTAAGACCTAACCAAAAGGTCCTCAAGCCAAACGCTCAGGAACAAAATATGTGCTAACCTAACATTGCCAGCTTGCTAGCATATCCTGTTTGCCTCGCCAGTTTGAGGTTTCTGCAGTAGACAATTCCCAACTTTACCAGTGGAAAGCATGTACTGTATGTTTGCGTAACTGCCTTGATAATACACTCTCGAAAAATGTAAACCCTTTAAGTTCTTTGTGTACCTCTTAGCGATCCTTTAAAGGTTCTTACAACAAAAAGATTTCCTATCAGAAGTTGGGTTGGGTTTTTGGAAGCCATGAATTATGCTAAACTTGCAATTTGAGGTAAGTGTTATAACGATACCAATGAAAATGGGATAGATATGGGAAATATAAAATGTTATCCGGGGATGTTATTAAACCAGGGATTGCATTGCCTTGCAATCCACCTAGAAATTAATCCCTGGACCTTGTATACCCTGGAACTTCATTTTTATCATGTTAGCCACTGCTGGCACACAACCAACACTGGATGCTGATGTCTGACTTTTCAGAAGGGTGAAAAAAGATCCATTTCGGCCAGAGCTGCTTTATATAAATGAGTATGTTTACCTGGTACATGCTGGCTGACTCTCAATAGCATTAACGCTACATCATCCCTGTCAAAACAAAGATTTAAACCACAAAAAAAAAAAAAGCTTCAGCAAAATCTCTGCAAACAAATTAATTGGAGCAGCTATAAAACCGAGATGTTCGCTCGTCCTTTATCCATGGCAAAAAAGATAAGTGGACCATGTGTAGCATTACCTCTGCGTTGGAGCTCGCTCTGAACTTTGACGGACCCATTGTCTTCCAGATCAGTGGAATCATTGACACTTTAAATCATGACATAATATGGAAAGCAAAAATGGAAGAATTTAAAATTTAGATACTCAACAAAACACGTGTATTAGTGTGAAAATGTGTCAACATGGTTTGAAATGTTAATCCTATGCGACAGTAAAGAAATCGTTAGATGTTTCATTGAATAGGGGTAGATTTAAGAGATACATGATCTGAACTGCACTCTAATAGTAGTTAAACCTTAAAAAAACTCCAGTTCTCCGCCTTATCAAACTGTCAGATCACAGGATTAGCTATAACCTCTCTTAGGATGAAAACAGTGGGAGCAATGAAAAAGTGGAACGTTTCCAAAAACGGGCACGGTGCTCACAGCAAATAAGGTGAAATTGCGGTTTATGAGCATTTGATTGCTTACACTTCCTGTTCTGCCCACTATGTGCTTCACTATATTCACACTGTGTCTAATAACGCAGCAGCTACAGGCTAATAACCACAGGCCTACTTTTTACATCTTTAGACACAGTAGATTACAATTATGGATCTCATCGTAGCCTAGCTATTTTGCTAATTCCTGAGGAAATACTTGCAATTGTAAAAGTGACAGCTATTGTGCTAAAATAGTGTATATAGAATATTACAAATGCTAACTAGATGAAGTTGTGATCATGGTCAACCCTCTTCATGATGTTTGATGTACATTAACTGAAGCTCTTGGTCTGTGACTGTACGAGTTTATGCATTGCGCAACTGCCACATAGTTGACTAAAAATAATTGCATGAACAAGCACATGCACAGGTGTTCCTATTAAAGCGGCACTTGAGTGTAGTAATCTTGAAACTCATTTGATAAGGACTTTAATGGTGATGCTAATAGCAGTGACAGTAACCAACACAATTTACCTAACTGAACTGTTGTTTAACTGAACCTGCCTTTTACAGGTTTAACATGGCGGCTAAAATAGTGACATATCGATGCCATGAGGAGGAGAAGGGGCAGATGTCTCACAGCATGGAGCTGTCCTCACAGATCAAGAAGAAGAAATTTAAATCTAGGTATGGCTTTGATTTCCGCCTTCTCAGAATCATCATCATCATCATCATCATCCCCATTATATCACAAGCGTCAACAATGGCATGGGTATTTCTTATTGATACCCTGTGTCTTAGTGTCTGTTTCTGTGTCACATGACTCATCCCCAGTGTAAGTCACATGACTGGGTATGTGCTTTATCCAGTGGCCAACTTTGTTTTAATAGCAATTTGTCACAAAATAGCAAAAAAAAAAAAAGCACCTGAGTTACACCAAGGATGTAGTGCAGTTAGTCTCCACAGAGAATGAGAATGAGTAGCCATGTTAAAGTTTTATGGGATGTGTGATAAGGTTTATAACGCTGCTCATTTAATACAAACATTCAGAAACGTCTGGATTTGCTTGCACAGGCATGTTTCATTGTTAGCAAAAATAAAGTCAACAAGCATTATGCGCTTGCTTGATAGCCGGCTCATTATCCATGGAGTCAGGGATTCATTATGTTTATCCGTGCGAAAGAACCATAAAGATGTTACAGTTTCAAACCCTTACAATAATCCATTTAAAAACTGATGATACCTGCTATTGTTCTAAACACCAAGCTTCCCCTCTAAAGTGGGATTTGACTTTCAAAGTGGATGATAAAGCTGTCTATAGTGTCTCCTACATCTGCACTGTTTACACCACAAATCTCACGTTACCAAGTGAACTTCCTCTTTTTTCCACTTTTTTTCTCCCTACCTCAACTTCTCTCTGCTTCTGATCTGAGTGTATGGACTTCTGCTTTTCTGCCCACATGTTTCTCTGTTGTCCTCTGTTGAGTCAATTTCATGCCGCAGGCCAAGTCTTTGCTAATCACATAACCGTATTCTTTAGTACAACCAAAAACAGGTTGAGGGGAAGGTGTTTCCCCCATCATTATTTCCTACAAGTTAAGGACCATGGGTAAAACGGATAAATATCTAGGTGTCTCCTGCTTTGTTTGAACCCATATATGTAATGTATTACGTATATGTTTGTTCATAATTAGCAGAACAAGATTTTACTTAACCCATGCTGTATCATGACCTGAAGAGGGCTGTTTATGCAAGTAATCCAAAAAAATATTGATGAAGTAAAACAATTTTATTGAGAGAAATAGTCTAAAATTCACCTTCCCCATTGTCCAAGTCTGATCAACTGCTACAAGAAACATTTGATGGAGTTTACTGGTGATAAACAAGGTTAAATACAAGGGCGAACATACTTTTTCTCAGCCTGTATTGTGACAGTCTTTGTGATTTATTAAATAAAGATATGGAAAGTACAATTATTTGTTTGTTATAAGTGTAAGAAGATCATGCTTGTCTTATATCAAGTCCAAGGATTTTATGGGAAGTATGTTCTGAAATTAACTGCAATACATAAGGTGTGGTGTTACACACAAGTCAAGTGACCTTTACCATGTGTTGTGTAAGTGTGTCAAATGTCCTCTTGAACTAGAGCTTGTTAATATATGAATCAGACATCTGACTCAGGAGTTGTTCTTTATAAGGTTTGAAAGAAGTGAATATGCTAAAATATATGCAAAAAACTGCGACTGGCATCTGATTAATTATGAACTCTGGCTATTTTACAGTGCGGAGCCTATCTAAAGGGGTGAATTGGCTTTTAATAAAAAAGAACAGACTATCTATCTATCTATCTATCTATCCATATGTCTCTCTATCAGTCTAACTACTGTATATGTCCATTTCTATCTATCTGTTGATCTATCTATCGGTAGCTCTGGAAAAAAATAAAAGGCCACTGTAAAATTATCAGTTTCTCTGGTTTTACTTGGTATAGGAATTTATTTGAGTAAAATGAACATTTTAGTTTTATTCTGTTTAAACAACTCACACCATTTCTCCCAAATTTAAAATTGAAATATTTTCATTAACTTCATTTTTGTTTTTTATTTTGCACAAAATGACAAGTGGTCAAAATAACAAAACAGATGCGGTGAGTTCAGACCTTGAGTAATGCAAAGAAAACTTATATTTTATATTACTCATATAAACGTATATAACAATATTTGGTGGAATAATGCTGATTTTCAATCACAACTTTGGTGCATCTTGGCATAGCTCTCCACCAGTCTTTCACATTGCTGTTGGGTGACTTTATGCCATGCCTGGCACAAATATTTAATTGTTTCTTCCACTTGATCACATTCCAGAGGTTTTTTTTTATTTTTTATTTGTGGTTCAGATCTGGGGACTAGGCTGGCCATGACAGGATCTTGATCTTGTGCTCCTCCATCCACACCTGGCTGTGTGGCATGGAGCATTGTCCTGCTGGAGAACACAATGCTCAGAGTTAGGGAGCATTGTCTGAGCAGAAGGAAGCAAGTTTTCTTCCAGGATAACTTAGTTCATGGCTTGATTTATGCATCCTTCACAAAGACAAATCTGCCCGATTCCAGCCTTGCTGAAGCACCCCCCAGATCATCACTGATCCTCCACCAAATTTCACAGTGGGTGAGAGACAGTGTGGCTTGTAGGCCTCTCCAGGTCCCTGTCTAACCATTAGATGAGCAGGTGATGGGCAAAACTGAAAATTGGACTCATCAGAGAAGATGACTTTACTCCAGTCCTCTACAGTCCAATCTTTATTTCTTTAGTGAACCTCAGCCTGGCTCTTCTTTGCTACTCATTGATTGAGCTTTTTTTCTAGCTTTGCATGACTTCAACCCTGTTCCTAGGAGCTTTTTTCGAACCATACTTATTGTGCACTTCACCAAAGCTGCCATTTGCCATTCTTTTTGTAGTTCACTTGATGTCATCCTGTGGTTGTTGAGAGGCATGCGAATGAGTTCATCTCGGTCAATGGAGAGTCAGTTATGCCTTCTGCTGGTCCGTAGCATTGTTGTCCCCAGTGTCTGCTGCTTGACCTTGTTCTTTGAAATTTTGAGGATGGAAGCAACCCCTGATGTTCACTATATCCCTCTGCAAGTAAAGCCAGAACTGAACCCTTCTTTTACTCACTCAGAACTTCTTTTTAACTTTTTTGGCATGGTCAGTAGTTATTTTTTATTCCAATTACTTTTGAGGTACCACTAGCACTGTTTTTGCCATCCAGCTGGTCCACTGCAAGAGGATAGTGATGACTACAGCTGTGTTTTTTATACTTTTCCTTATTAAATAAGATTTGGTTCAGCCGATCACCTAATCACTACGTCATTAAGTAGATTCCAGAAACTGGAATGGAATAGCTAACATACATGTTGATTTAAGAAAAAAGTGGAGTGGTAGCTTAATTTTTTCTAGAGGTTCTATCTATCTATCTAGTTAGCTAACTACCTAGATATCCATATGTCTGTCAATCTTCCTCCATATCTGTTTAGTTCTTTGTATTTCTTTCTCAGTCACCCTGTCTATCTTTCTGTCTTTCTCTGTCTGTTTTCCTCCATCTGATTAGAGTCTGCCTCTCTGACTCTATTTCTGTTTTTCCTACTCTTATTTTCTCTCTCGCTGTATTACTCTGTTTGTTCTCTCTTTTGCTCTGTTTCTTACTGTCTGTCTTTCTTCTTCTTCTCTCTCTCTCACTCTCTCTCTCTCTCACGCTCTCTCTCTCTCTCTCTCTATCCCCTTGTGCTATACCTCAGGGCAGGGTAATGTGACTTGAGCATGCACAATGCCTCAGCTATAAGCTTTTGCAACAACAGTATGAAGATGAATTACTCTATTAATTACAGAAGAAGAAGCACCGTGCCTGCTCGCAGCATTTCAGAGTGCGTAACTGGCTTACTCACCTTCACATTTTATTAAGAAAGCTTTCAGTCTTTTAGGCAACAGCAATAAAACCTCGATGGTCTGGTGTAATCGGCGGTCAGAGTTCAGTTTCAAGTGACATGTTGAGAAGAAGATCCCAGCTCCCTCTCCTGGACTGCAGTGGAATATTTAGAGCCAGGCCTGCAGGGAGAACCAACATGAATAGAACTTATTTAATGAGATGAGTCTATTTAAGTAAGTGTATTCTATCCAGGTTAGTGCTCTCTGAGGGTACAAAACCAAATCATGACAAATGTGGCCCAGATCTTACTAATGACGCTGCTGAAGGCTTTGTTGATTCAGCTCTCCTGAGAACACTTGACCGTCGATACTCAAACTCACTAATAAAAAAATGTGTGTGTGTGTGTGTGTGTATATATATATATATATATATATATATATATATATATATATATATATATATGTACATAAATGTGTATATATATACATATGTACATAAATGTGTGTATGTATTTATGTACATGTAGCTGTATTCAGGTTTTTTTTTTTGCTGTGCTGTTATTTATATGAGGTGATCGATGCTGCAGATCGATGCTACCAATTGAATTGCTGCCATGCAAGAAAAAATTTAACCCCCATCAGTATCTCATTATTACAAGAAACATTTCTTGTGGTTATGCAAAAACATCTCAGCCTTCTGAGAAAAAAAATCAATTACTTATTATTATAAAATATCATATTATTACAAGGTAAAAATCTTTTGCCTTTGGGAAAGTATTTCATTATTGCTTGTGTGATGATGCATTGTCATGTGAAATATGCTGTTTCAGTTTGAGAGTTATGCTTTGTAAACAGTGTTTTCTAGCCACACGTACAAAAGCACATTGCTGCCATGCAAGAATAAAGCCCAATCCATTGTAAGATGTTTTCTCGTTACATTGTAATAATAATGAGATGATTGTCTTGTAACAGCGAGATGTTTTCTAATAATAGCGAGATGCTTTACGCCTAACACTAAGATGTTTTCTAATAATAATGAGATGTTTTTCTCGTAACAGCAAAATGTTTTCTAATAACGAGATGCTTTTCTCGCAACAGCGAGATAGTTTCTAGTAATAACAAGATGCTTTTATCTTAATAGTAACAAGTTTTCTAATAATAATGAGATGCTTTTCTTTTACTTGGCATTTTTGAAAGGAGTCTCCAGTATTAGTGAAGCTGTTTCATTTTCAACATGGGAAAGTCTTCAGAAAAGTCAATGTTATGCTTTGTACTTTCACTGTAACATGAAAAGCAACTTTTTTTGTCTTATTAATATCATAGAAAAGAGAAAAATGTCTTATCTCCATTGTTACTGGGTCTTAAAAATGTTTTGTATCAGTTGTTTAATTGTCCCTCATTTTACTAGCTTAATACTTTATTTTATCTCTGCTCCATCACTTTGTAAGTAAAACCTCCACACTTCATTCTGTGTATTGTCAAAATGTCTTGGTATTGCAGTATTATATATTTTTTTGCCAGATTTTCACTCATCCCTAGCTAGTATTCAGAATTGAAAAAGTGTCACTTAGTTTGCTTTGTACCACTTTAATAATTTCAGTAAAAAAAAAAACCCGTCATGTTCTGACATTTCATTATAATTACAGATTACTGTTATAATTATTTCAAGATAGATTTATTTGACTTCCTTGTTTCTAGTCAGTTGTTGGAAGCTGTTATTTAACAGCTCTGTGCTTGAGTTCAATTGTAAGCCACTTCACATAAAAGCATCTGGCAGATGACTAAATGTAACCGCAATTCATCAACACTCACTAAATCGAAATAAAGTGCCTTTCCTTTAGGACCCTGCTGCTGTATAGTGACAATTTTTACTCATTTCACTTCTTTTTTTGTCTCCTAGTGATGAAGAGGCCTCGCTGTCTGAGTTCTATCCCATCATCCCCGGCGACATCATGTCTGTCAAAGAGATTCTGACAGAGCCGAAGTTCCCACGCCACAGGACATGGTACTGTAACTCCTCGAACACACACAGACATCCTAAATTGAAGTCGTGAAAAATTATATTTATTCCATCAATATTACTCTGGTGAACAGTGTCCAAATATGCTGTTCCTGTTGTTCTGCCTAATGCTATAATTCATTAAATTTCTAGCATTTACTACTAACATGTATGTATGTAGTAACAACCTCAGTTATCAATCATCTCTTCACGTCGCTGTCGAGTTCTTCAACCTGATTAGATCAGGTGTTAATTAATTTCCTATAACAGCAGCTCTGACAGTAGTTTCAACTGTAATGTTTATGTTAACACCCTTGTGCTAATACATTACTGTATGTGACCCCACCCAATCCCATATTTCTGTCTGTCCGATTAAGTAAGATTAAATACAACTCTTTCGAATTTTCTATATTGCTGCATACATATGACCTAAAACATCATCAGAGTTTCACAAAAGTCCTAAAAGTAGATAAAGAGAACCAAATTAAACAAATGAGACCATAATTTTATACTTGAGGAAAATGACCCATTATTACATTTCTGTGAGTGGCAAAAATAGCTGAATACTCTAGTATTAGCAGTAAGTTAGAGTCAGGTATTTCAATCAGTGGGATGACATTCAGGTGGTCAGTGGGCCCCTGTTTTATTTAAAGAACAGGGATCTATCAAAATCTGATCTTCACAACATGTTTGTGGAAGTATATCATGGCATGAACGAAGGAGATTTTTGAGGATCTCAGAAAAAGAGCTGTTGATGCTCATCAGGCTGGAAAAGGTTACAAATCAATCTCTAAAGAGTTTGGACTTCACCAATCCACAGTCAGACAGACAGAGGAACTTCAAGACCATTCTTACCCTCTCCAGCAGTGGTCCACCAACAAAAATCACTCTAAGAGCAAGGAGTTTAATAGTCCATGAGGTCTCAAAGGAACCCAGTGTAACTTCTAAGCAACTAAAGGCTTCTCTCACATTGGCTATTGTTAATGTTCATGAGTCCACCATCAGGAGAACATGGAACAATGGTGTGCATGACAGGGCTGCAAGGAGATGCTCTCCAAAATGAACACTTCTGCTCATTTACAGTTTGATAAAGATTATGTGGACAAGCCAGACTATTATTGGATGGATGAGACCAAAATAGAACTTTTTGGTTTGACATAGAAGTGTTAGTACCATGGTTTCTGGTCTATTTTGCTGCATCTGGGCCAGGACAGCTTACAATCATTGATGGAGCAATGAATTCTAAATTATCCCAGTGAATTCTATAGGAAAATGTCAGGAGATCTTTTTTTTAACTGACTCTCAGGAGAAAGTGGGTCATGCAGCAAGACAACAACGCACACAAGTCGTTCTAGCAGAGAATTGTTAAAGATGAATAAAATGAATTTAGTTTTGGATGAGAAGTCGAAGTCCTAAGCTTAATCCAATAGAAATGCTGTGTGAGCAGTGCATGCGAGAAAACCCATCAACATCCCAGAATTGAAGCTGTTCTGTACCGAAGAATGGGCGAAAATTCCTCCAAGCCAATGTACAGGACTGATCAACAGTTACTGGAAACATTTAGTTGCATTACATTAAGTTGCTGCACAAGAGGGTCTGAAAGCAAAGGTTCACATACAGATATGTAATATTAGATCATTTTACACAATAAATAAATGACTGAGTATAATATTTTGCCTCATTTGTTTAATTGGGTTAATGTAGTTTTCAGACTTGTGTGAAAATCTAATGACATTTTAGGTGCATTTATGCAGAAATATAGAAAAGTTTAAAAAGTTCACAAACCTTCAAGCATCACTGTATAAAGCAAAATGCAATCACTCCAGAATCATAAGGATTTACTAAGCGTTAATACTTCAGTTAGAGCTCGAGGATTTGTTGGAGTATGTCTGTGTTTGTATATTGAAGATAAAGACAAAGGATCACTGACTGATTTATCCTGTTATAATCCACATTCACTCAGTTCCCAAGCTCTTCTCTTCTATATCTTGTCACATTTGCATTTTTGCTGTACTTGACCTGTTTGACTTAATCTCCTGATTGTGTGTCTAAGCGTAACCCTAGGCCATAGATAAAAATCTTTTTAGATTTATGATCATATTTGCATGGGGTCTGTTATTACTGGCACATCCACAAAGCAATCCTGGTGGAGTGAAAGCAGAACTGAATACAAACATGAGCAAGAGAGGAAAAACCACAGTCCTGGGGAGAAAAAAAAACAGTCCTGGGGAAAAAGACAAGACACCTGTGACTCAGAACAACACAAGAGAGTAACATAAACTGAGACATGTTCTTTGCGTAGATGATAAGTAGAGAATGAATGAGGAGTTTTCAGGGAGGATGTGCAAACAAATGTTTAAGAATAAATGAGGAAACTGTAGAAAAGATGTGAGGATGAAT
>JAQQZR010000019.1:3363162-3373663 GCA_030068235.1 Notoglanidium macrostoma
TGTGTGTGTGTGTGTGTGTGTGTGTGTGTGTGTGTGTGTGTGTGTGTGTGTGTGTGTGTGTATGTGTGTGTGTGTTAGGAGCAAAGCCAGATATAGAAATAGTAAGAATGCTATTATTGATGTGTGTTAAAGGGCTATCATATAGAGATTGTTTTGTTTGTTGGTTTGTTTGTTTGTTGATTACTATACTATTTTTAATAAAGTGAGTATACGAGATATAAAACATGAACTTTGTTATAATATCAGCAGAAAATCCTAGTATGTGCGCCAGCTCTTCTACAGTTTCTGTACTGTATGTGTATCTAAAACACATGTTCTTGTTTCAAGCTGTATAACAAAATGTTATACAATGCATTTATTTCCTGTTGCAGTCCTCATATAACCGAAATGGATAGCGATAGACTGCGGTGTATGTGGCACAGCTGTGGTCTGTAATAAGCTTCTGGATAACACGCTCTCACCATCCTGCTCAGCGTAATGGCCACTCATTTCTGCTGTCACTCATGCTCGAACAATTTACAAATACACCCATGGCCGATCAGACAATGATAGGCCTGACATTCTGTGCTTCCAGCTCGACAAATCTCAGCACGCTTCGCAATGAATCGACGGATGAATACGCAGACGATGCGCTTAGCAGCCGCCTGTTTCTCTTTTTCTGAGATGTTATCCATTCATGCCAGTGCGCCATATTCGGATGGTTTAATTTCCATCGCACAGAGAAGATACACTGTAGCAAATGTGGGTGAAAAGCATGGTATTAGAAACTGAGGGAACATATGGTTGACTCATCATGCTAGATTAGTGGATTATTATAAAAATCACAGTTATATTTTGATTCGTTTATTAATTAGCTTTGGTGTTTACACTTAAAATCACTTGTATAGCTGTGACCAATCTAAGCGACTATTTATTAGCTTACTTTTGCTAATGATTTTTATGGCTATGTTATTTTGCTTCAAATATAGCTAAGTATTTCCAATGATTAGCTAGCTAGCTAGCATAATGCTGTTGTGTTCATATGATGGAATGCTACATTTTTGAACTGCATCACTCCATCCGTGTCGTTTCTTACTTTCCTGTTACAGCTGTTCCCCAAGTACTTTATTCCTTATGTAATAAGCAATACACATATTTTTGCTATATTACCGATGTCTGCTTTCCCCCTTACAGTCGCTCCATCTGCCCCATCTGCCATTTCACTTCTTCACTGTACGGGAACTGAAATGGTGATTGGCTGGCGAGCTCCTGTCAATAATGGTGGAAATCCGGTCAATGGCTACTACCTGGATCAGCGGGAGAAATCCCAGAGCACGTGGAGCGAGGTCAACGTTAAACCTGTCAAGGAGAGAGTGTACTCAGTGAGTCATTCCACATCTGTGCTCTCTTTACTCCAGTGGTATGTAATAGCAATGAGCTTTTGCATGGAGGAATCTGATGTCATATTTGTTTACAGAACATCCAAATGCACTCTAGCAAGATGTAGGCTGCAGTGGGGATACTGCATGAGAGTTTCCTATAGGGGTGGGGTGGTTTGTATGGAAGTCCTGAGTGTTAGCATTGTTTCTATGAGTAAGTACTGAGAGTTGAGAGTTTCTACGGAAGGACAGAGTGCTGAAGTGGTTTCTATGGAGGTACTGAAAGCTGTGGTGGATGTTATGGAAGCTGGGATAGTTTCTGTGAAAGCTGGGATGTTCTCTATGAAGGTTTTGAGATTTGGGATGATTTCTATGAAAGTACAGAGAGTTGAGATGGTTTCTGTGGATGCACTGAGTGCTGGGGTGGTTTCTATGGAAGCACTGAGTGCTGGGGTGGTTTCTATGGAAGCACTGTAAGATGGGGTGGTTTCTTTGGGAGCACAGAGTGCTGGGATGGTTTCAATGGAAGCACTGTAAGACGGGGTGGTTTCTATGGGAGCACTGAGTGCTGGGGTGGTTTCTATGGAAGCACTGTAAGATGGGGTGGTTTCTATGGGAGCACTGAGTGCTGGGATTGTTTCTATGGAAGCACTGTAAGATAGGGTGGTTTCTGTGGATGCACTGAGGGCTGGGGTGGTTTCTATGGAAGCACTGTAACATGGGGTGGTTTCTATGGAAGCACTGTAAGATGGGGTGGTTTCTGTGGATGCACTGAGTGCTGGGGTGGTTTCTATGGAAGCACTGTAACATGGGGTGGTTTCTATGGAAGCACTGTAAGATGGGGTGGTTTCTATGGGAGCACTGAGTGCTGGGATGGTTTCTATGGAAGCACTGTAAGATGGGGTGGTTTCTATGGAAGCACTATAAGATGGGGTGGTTTCTATGGGAGCACTGAGTGCTGGGATGGTTTCTATGGAAACACTGTAAGATGGGGTGGTTTCTATGGGAGAATTAGAAGCTGGGGTGGTTTCTATGGGAGCACTGAGAGTTGAGTTTGTATGAAAGTGCTGGGTGCTGTATGGGTTCTATGGAAGCATTGGAACCTGGGGTGATTGCTTTGGAACCACTGAAAGTTGGGTTTGTATGGCAGCCCTGGGTGCTGGGGTGGTTTCTACTGAACCACTGAGTTTCGATGAAAGCACCGTGAGCTGAGGTGGTTTCTAGCGAGTTTATTTATTAGTGTTTTAGCTCAACATCTGAGAGAAACCCATGAAGATGCATAAGCACATAGCGCCCTCTGCTGTCCCTCAAACACTACTGCGGCTTGTTTTATTATCAAATCCTGCAAAAAAAACATCCTTTTTTTGATAGAATTCATTCAGTCTGCTTACATGACAATTGTTTTATTGTGTCTTACTTCACTTTCTGAAACTACATAATTTTGCATGACATTCCTTTGCTCCATTTGCCATAGTTTAGCTCCAATATGAAAAATATACAATATATGCAAAGTTGGTTTGACAGATGCATTTTGATATGTATGAACATGGCTAAAAGATGGATTAATGGTTTATAGGCAACAGTACAGATGAAAACGTACCAGTAGAATTTGATGTAAACTATTTCCACTGAACAGTAAGCGGTCCTAAATCATGACGAAGATTATCTGTTCACTCTGGTTAGACACTGTGTGTATCTAGGGTACCATACAGCAACATTCTCCCTAATCCTATAGCAAGCAGCCAATTGTCCTCAAATGAACTACTGCCTCACAGAGACAATAACCCACTCTGGAAGGTTGTGCTTGCCACAGAGAACAAAAATGAGGTATAGTCTGATGGTTTGCTGCTAGTGTCATATACTCGTCTGTCTAATAGTAGGCAGTATTTTCTTAAACTATATTCTTGAACACACCACATAAGTAATGAACCAGTTAATTACGTTCATTGGCTATTACCTTTTGTCAGTCATAGAAACTACTATAGAAAGTGTATCTTTTGTGTAGATGTGATGAGTACTTTGAGGATACGTGGCCATCAATTAGAATTATGTACACTGTGAATTATGTACTACATTTGCATCCAATTAAATGATCTCCAGAATACTTAAATAGGTAACACTTATGGAACGATTTGGAGGAGATGTGATGCGTCTACTGGTTGATGTGGAAATAAGTCAAGCCTTTTTATAGATCCTATCCTGACTTCCTGTTCTAAAGAGAATTAGGTTAACATACAGAGCCATCGTGTTTATCATATAATAAATATGTCTTGTCTGTGTTTTGACTGTTTCTTGAAAATTTCCTTTGGCTTTAAAGAGAGCTCCATTAATTGAACAAAATGAACCCTGCAAATCTGATTTTCTGAAATCTGAAATATTTTTTACACTTTCATTTCATTTTGGTCAAAATTATCCTGAACATCTGTGTATAATAAAAATAGGGGTGAGACGTCACGCATTAGTGCCTCACTCTCCCGTTTCATCAGCTTCTCCTGTCAGACTGTGTACCATATGTTTATGTAATCAGCTATTTGTTTTCTCTCTTCATTCTTGCATTATTAAAAGGTTCCTGGTCTTCTAGAGGGGCATTATTACCAATTCCGTGTTATTGCAGCCAACATGGTCGGAGTCGGCAAGCCCTCTGGACCAAGTGAGGCTTTTCTGTGTGAAAGGTGGACAATGCCTGAACCTGGTAAGAATCTAACATTAGCATTTTTATTGCTTCATTTGAAGTTCTTTCAAAGCAATTTCCAAATGAAGCAGAGCACAATTTAAGCACAGAGCTGCTCAAGGAGTCGGATATATACTGTATGCAGCAAGCTTTCACAAAGTTGTGTCATGCTTTGCTATTATTATTTAACACTAACAAACAATTTACTTTGTTTGGTTAAATGAGTAGCATTGCCACCTCCACAGGTCCAAGATTCCCAGTTCAATCCTGAGTCCAGTCTCTGGTTTTTGTCTATATGGAGCTTGAAATGTTCTTTTCATGTCCATATGGTGTTCTTCCAGGTTCTCCAGTTTCCTCCGTCATCCCAAAACACACTCGGTAGATTGCCTCAGGTGTGAATGAGTATGTGAATGTGTGTGTGTGTGTGTGTGCATAGTGCACACCAATGGACTGGTGTTCCTCCTTTCCAGCTTCTCAAACAGTGTTCCTGGGAAAGACTCCAGGCCAACTCTGATCCTGACCATGATACAGATGATTGAAAACAAATGAAATTGTTATTTATAATCACATGAACTGGAACTCTTCATTCCGTTAGGAATCAGGGCTGTATCCTTGTCATTACAGGACTTTCTTCACACCCATATCCATAAACATGGCATGAAAAAAAAAAAAAACTAAATCCAAAGTCTCTCACTTCAGAGTTGCTTAGGTTCTTCTGCTGTGCTTGGTTTGTGATTCATAGAGAGAGGCAAACTGTGCTAGACAACATGTTTTGTGTATTAAATCCATGAAAGCATCTCTCCCTGCATTCTTCAAATCATTACAATGTGAATGAGAATTAATTAACTGCAATCGAATGGACAACACTATACTTCATTATAACAGAGTCAGAGCTCTGTTGTACTTTATTACTATATTATTATCCTGCCACAGTCACTGTGTCTGTATGGATGTTATTCTGAAAAGTCCCTATAGGATACAGGATCAATGAAGACTATTATTTTTCCTTTATTTTTCCCCCATGGTGCCATCTTACTGATAGGAGAGCATTTCTTTTTCTGAGAAGAGAAATACAATTCACAGAAATCATCTGCAAAGACCAGAGGCTGTCGATTGCATTTTCACCGTTAGATATGTTAGTCCAGGGATCAGCTCTTCCACATGATACAATATAGTCTAATGGATAGCTGGACATGGCCTGGTTAGCAAAAATGCCAGGTGTTTTAAGAGATATACAAAGTGAGTTTAAATGTTCATGCAGTGTGATTCTCAGAGGCTGATAATGTCTGTTACCCATAATGCACCATAATGCCCACATAAGCATAATGTGTTTTACCAGTGACAGCAAGTAGGTTAGCTTTACAAATGAATGAATGGATGGATGGATGAACAGATGGACATATTGGTAGGTTGGTTGGATAAATGAAAGATATAAGGATGGATGAATCTATTGATTGGATGGCTATACCAGTGTGTGAATTAACTAACATATTGATAGCTTTTTTAAATGGGAATGAAATAATGGGTGACCTGATAGTTAAGTGAAATGACTTTTGATAGGTTGGTTTGATAGATGGATGGAAAAGTGACGGATAAATAGACCGATCAATAAATTAGCTGACCTATCAATAGATTTGGTTGGATAGATGGAATGATGGATGGTTAGATGGACTAATAAGAGAATGAATTAGCTGACCTGTTGAGAGGTTGATAGTTGATATAGATACCTTTTGATAGACTGTTGTATTGTGGGGGGTTTGGTAGCTCACTGGTTAAGATGTTGGGCTAGTGATTGGAAGGTCATGACTTCAAACTGCAGCACTACCAAGCTACCCCTGCTGGGCCCTTGAGCCAGTCTCTTAACCCTCAACTGCTCACTTGTATAAAAATGAGATACATATAAGTCACTCTGGATAAGGATGTCTGCTAAATGATGTATTGTTTTTGTTTGTATGGATGGAGTAAGTGATAGTGTAGGTTGGATGTCTAAATGAATAGACAGATGGATAAATGAATGAACTGACCATTCGGTAGATTACATGAATGGATGAAAGGGTGGATGTTTAGATGACCCTTTTTACAAGATGCTCCAAAAATCAGTGGTTTTCATTATACACTGTTACCATGATGTTCTAAGGCTGCCCATATGACCTGGAGTTGAGAGAGGTGCGGCAGGAATCTCTGATCCTGCTGTGGGCGGAGCCTCTGTACCAAGGTCAGTCGCAAATCACTGGCTATGTTGTGGAGATCAGTGAGGGGGAGGAGTCAGAGGACTGGACCTCAGTGACCCCGGAACTAATCACAGATACGTACCTAAAGGTCAGTATATAGCATTACATGATATTTTTTGTAGCTAAAAAAATGCTTAAGGATCCTAAAATTGATGGGTGACCAGTAGTTTAGGAGAGACTTATGTTTACTTTTCTGTCAGGTTTCTGGGCTGCAGGCGGGGCAGACATATCGTTTCCGTGTGTGTGCCATCAACAGTGCTGGAGTAGGAAGACCTTCTTTCCCCACAGATCCTATCACAGCCCAGACAGACCCAGGTCAGTTCCCTTAGCACAGCACAAAGAGCTTTGTTCTGTAGAGCCAGTGTGTCTTTAAAGGTTTTTAGTTTCTTGATGGACAAACAGTTTTTAGCATGTCTTACTCACCACACTTCTTTACTGTACAGCATCCAGAGACATCGAGATTGGGGTTGATAATGATGGCTTCATCTTCTTGAGCTTTGAAGCACCTGAGACCCTTGACCAAATCCAGTTTGAGTGGAAGAAGAATTACAGACAGGCCATCGATGCGGGACGAGCCCGTTTGGAGACCAAGCAAAATAAGTGTGTTCATTACATTCATTAGCAAGACAAATATGATGTTATAAAGAAACAATTCAAAATGATGTATTAGTAAAATTGTAAACAGTAGGCCTTAAGGTGTAAATATACAGTAATAAAATTGTAAAGATAAGTTGTACAAATGTAAAAAAATAAAATAGTATGGTGGTAAAGAGAAGATGGAATGGCATAAATATACAAGAGAAGCTGTTAACGTGACAAGATGTGTAGAACGTGGTAAGGAGTAGCTAGTGGGAGATAAAAATGAAAGTATTAGGTTTTTTTTTTATTTTTTATCAAAATTGTATAAAATTTCAGCAATTCCTTAAGGTGAAAACTTTCAGTTGAAAACAATAAAGTTGTTGATAAAAATAATGTAAAGCTACTTGTAATAATGTAGTTTAAGGTAATAAAGTTCCAGTATTAATGTGAAAATGTATTTAGCACAAAAATATTTCGCATAACAATACATTAAAAACAGTAAAAATCAGAAGTAAGAATGTTAAGTGTAAAGTAAATTGTAAAGAAAGAGTATTGAAGGGGTAAGGAGAATGTTTTTTGGCATAAAGTTGGAATAATAATTTTAAAAAAGGCATAAAATTTATGTGAGAGGATAGTTAGTATTCAGTTGTAAAAATAAAACAATACATTTGTAAAGAAATGGCCTTAAGGTGTAAATATGCCAATGTAAAGTGTAAAATTGTTGTTAAGGCATCTAAAAGCAGTAGTAAAGTCATTGTACAAAATTGTTGATGCACAGCACATAGTAAGTATGTAATTAAGTAAAAGGTATCAAGGTGTCAAAATAAGCATTAAAGTCAAGTAGTAAAGAATTTAGGTGTAAATTTGCAGGTGTAAAGTTACACTATGTTATTAACCTAGACACAGTAGCAAAGTTGTAAGAGGAAATCTGCAAATAGATGTAGCACAGCATTTCGTAGACGTAAACTGAACAGTAAGTAGTAAAGTGAAGGGTGTAAAGATACTGTGAAGTTACTAAGTCATCGTAGTATAATAATGCACCTGTGAAGTCATATAGAGAAAGCATTACGGTGTAAAGAAAATGTAAGGAAAGCTCACGAATAGAAGTTACATAGAAACAAATTATAATAGTAAAGAGGAAGGTGTAAAAATAGTAATAAAAAAGTGAAGGTCCAGAGTTTTTAAAAATTGTAAGCTTTGTAAAAAAAAAAAAAGAAAAAAAAAAAGAATCATATTGGATGTATAGTAGATATATAGTGGTCATGATGAAAATGCGTTTGTGCGTTTGTGTTGCAGATCCGTTCTAACCTTCAGTGCAGCTGCAGACGAGGACCTGGGCCTTTACACTGCTGAAGTGATTGACAGGCCTGACATCTCCTCTAGCTTTAATTTCACTGCTGAAGGTATAATTTCCATCTTTCTGTCATCTAAGGTCTGGCTGTGTCACAAACCAATGTCTCGCCTAGATGTTTTTTTTTTTAATTATATTATAAGGTACCTTGGTCTTCTTACTGCAAATGTAGCTGACTAGCCAAGGCATGATTGTTGAAGCTTGAAGTTTTAGAAAATAGAAGAATAAATAAATAATATCTATAGAAATCCAACTGGAATTATATTGCCATGGTAATGAATTCTGTCCTCATATAGGTACATACTGTTTCATTTAATAGCATATTTTCATTATTGTTAGAGCAGAATAAGCTGTACGTAGCATGCTAGCGCTAAAAAACAGAGTTTGGAGGATGGGGAAAGACTGAGTTTGACATTGCGCTTGTGTCTTTTTATCTCACAGACCTGGAGAGACTCATGGAGTTGAGCTGGAACATCAGGAACCCGCGTAAGACCATGCATGAATAAGCAAAAGGGCCATAACAGAATAAGAGACACATAAACTACTGCCACATTGGCAGAGACAAGAAATAAAGTGATCCAGGGAGTTACTTATGACTGAGACAGACAGACAGATTGATAGAAAAATAAACACAAAGTCTGACAGGCATACAAACAGACAGAGTAAAAGACAGAAAAACAGACACAAATACATAGACAGATAGAAAAAGAAACAGATACAAGATCGCTGGATGGATGGAAGTATGTATGGATGGATGGATGGATGGATGGATGGATGGGCACAGACAGATGGAGGGATGGATAGTGGGGACCATTTGGGGTAATAATTTGAAAGAACACTATAAGTAAGTCTTCCATATACCATAGTGCTGATGAATTCTCTAATCTGATTGGTCAGATTCTGATTTCTGTCTTATTAATTTCAAAAAGTTACTGTTTATAGCTGCTACAATGTAAACGATAACAGCAGCCGACTTGTTTCACAGACATTCCACAACATTAAATGTAGCTATAAATGGATAAAAAGTATGACATGTTATGTTTTAATCAATGAAAATCAGTAATTGTTAGTTAATAGTTTTGGTGTAAGATGAATAAAATACTTCAGGATGAGCTGTTATAGGAAAATGGTCAACTTGAGGGTGGCAGCCGCATGTCCCCAATCGTTTTATACCATACCTAAAGTACAGAAACACAGCTGTGTCCACATCTGCTTGCATGTGTGTGTGTGTGTGTGTGTGTGTGTGTGTGTGTGTGTGTGTGTGTGTGTGTGTGTGTGTGTGTGTGTGTGTGTAGTTATAGCGCTGCGCTCTGAGGGCTGGCAGGTAGACGTGTTGGAGCAGGGGAAAGTGAGACTGTGGCTGCAGACGGAGCCCCTGTCCAATGCCGCAGAGCTGCACATGATCCTGAACGACCGAGAAATCTCCTCCACACCGGTGTGTGTGTGTGTCTGTCTGTGGGTGTGTGAGTTATTAGTGATGAATGTGATCATGAATGCCATTCTGTTTGTTTCACTGTAGGCACCGAATTGTTCATAGTAGTCAATGAAACAAGCTATAGAGAATCAAGTGGTGTGTTTGTGACTGATCCACAGGCGCGTAAGATCAACTTTGACAAGACAAACGGTCTGGTAGAGATTCTGTTCGATCAGCTGTCAAAGGAGGACGAGGGCTCGTATACGGCACAGCTCAAGGACGGCAGAGCCAAGAACCAGTTCACCCTCGTCCTGGTGGATGAGAGTACGGGATCTCATGATTTTTTTTTTTCACTAATGACTTTCTTTTTAAAAAGCTCAGGGGTCTAAATTCATTATCGGCAGCCCTTACTCAGCCGCGTGATACCTTAATAAGGAAATATAAATTGTTATATTGTCATTATTGAATAACTCTATGGATTAAAAAAAAACATCTAAACATATCTTAGTTCATATTTCAAGTTACTGGAAATTTCTTCCAGGTCTGTATCCAGTTCTTACGTCCCAACTGAGTCTGTGACTTGTGAAATTTACTATTGTGCACATTACAGTAGAAAGCTTCTGGAATGATCATGTTAGATGTTTTACATACTGTATATGTTATATATACACTACCAGTCAAAAGTTTGGACCTTCTAATTCAATGTTGTTCTTTATTTTTATGACTTTAAAAGAGACTGGATAATGATGGACTGTTGTTCCTCTTTACTTAGTTGAGCGCTTGTTGACATAAAAGGTTATTAGTGGAATTTCTTTCCTTGTTAATGCATTTGAGAGCAACAGTAAATAGTAAATGATAAAAATACAGTAAACAGCCCTATAGAACAACTATAGTAAT
>JAQQZR010000019.1:3392231-3403154 GCA_030068235.1 Notoglanidium macrostoma
TCTGCATGTCTTTGGACTGTGGGAGGAAACCGGAGCACCCGGAGGAAGCCCACGCATGCACGGGGAGAACATGCAAATTCCATAATGGAATATGTCAAGGTTTAAAACCGCAAATCACTGATTTCAAAGATGTTTTCTTGTATTACCATGTAAAATCATTCTCCCTTTCTTGCATCCACTGTATCTAAGTCCTACCGATAAGCTTTAGTATAATGCTTAGAAATTCTCCTTCTAATGTGTTAATATTTCTTACTGCACTTCATCCTCATATTCTGTATTATTTAGTGCAGCTGTGTTTTGGAGCTTACATGAGTTAACTAATCTGAAAATGAATTTCTAGTGAGTTAATTCTGTGACTGGGAGGAAGACTAAACTAAATATTTAAACATGATGCTCAGAGTTAAAAATCACTTAGAGACGGACACTCATGAATCATTTTTGAAAAATGCCTGAAAACAATAAGCTATAGGCTACCATGTGTAATATTTACAACACAAGCCTACTGTACTGGTACTACTGACACATGTAATGAGGTGTTTTTGTGAGCAAAAAAGAAGCCAACAAACAAAGAACTCAGAAGGACATTGTTATAAATTTCATTGTTAGTGTTGTTATATATTTCTCCCCGTTTTTAATTTTTATTTTATGTATGTATGTATCTAGGAATGTATCTATCTACGGTTACGCCGGGTGCCATTTGGCGCATGCGCATTACCACAATAATTGCGTCGAATACCACGAGCCACGCACGCGCATGCGCAGTACCCAAATTCCCGACGTTGGCGGCCACCGAAAAAGGTCCTTCGCTGTGCCTCGACAATTTGCACTCGGTTTAGTGGGACATGGCGCGGTATTTGAGACCACCAAACACTTCTCTTTTCATCAGGAATATTTCTGATGAAAGCAGGTAGGTTTATAAGAGTCGTATAATGTTGATTTAGCTACAGGGGATTTAATTTTTTTAATTAAGAAGAAAACAAAAACGTCTAGCTAAGCCTGGCGTGTGCGTTCGGCGGCGTGGCTACGTCATAAGGACTAACGCGCTTACTAGCGTACTAAGTAGAATGTGTAAATAGTACACAAGGCAAAACGGAGGCCTGCGGGGTGTAGCGTTTCTGCATACTAATTAGTATGGTAGTATGGACGTGGCTGTAAAGTACTGGTTTCCATAGAGCTAATCTTTTACTGTTTAGCGCCTCTGCGGTTAGCACAGCTACAGAGATGATTATCTGTGTATAACTTGCCTTTATTGTGCATTTGAAAAAAACAAAAATCTCAGAAGGATTTGGTTGTGAAAACAGACGAGCTGAAAACGGTTACCAAAAAAGGTAAACGGCTGAAGGCGGGTCGGCTAGCCTGCTCATTGTGGCTAGCTTAGCTATTAGGTAGGAAGCTAAAAATAGGTAAAGAAAATAAAGAAAGGGGGTGGGAAATTGACTTCCTGAGTGAATGCTACTGTAATTTTTAAAAGAAGAAATATTTGTGAGTTCGGAGGTGTTTGTGGAAAAGTGAATGTTGTAATTGTACTAAAACAAACGTGCTTATTATTAATAGGAATTAGCTAACTAGCTTGAATGAGAGAATCCAAACTTAGCTGGCCTGTTCGGGTTACTTTTACCACGTGGCCTGCTGAATAATTGATTTAATTTTAGTCATTTGATATCACCATGGACGGTTTTTAATAATGATCAAAAGATCCGTTTTGAATGTAACTCCAGCTAAAAACCAAAATCTAGTTAACCTTTACCTAATTTGTGTGGTGGTGTGCATAATAAATTAATGTGTATGTAAAATGTTCTGTTTTACTTTTTAAAAAAGATCATAAGACATCATGAATATCATTATAAGGGTGGGTTTTATTATTGTGTGTGAGAGGGAGAGAGAAATAAGCTGTCGAATGGAGTTTTGAGGGGTGCACAAACTTTTTTCTGTGCATTGCATTCTGCACCTTTCTGAACTACAGGATGCTGGGTTTTTTTTTAAAACGAATTCGGTCATATTTGAAATACAGGACAAATTTTTTGAAATGTTGAACATGATCTCGGAGTACAAGAATAAAATGCTGACACGGCTAACAGGAAACGAGAAGTTAATTAATTAATTAAAAAAAAAGAAAAAAAACGCCCACCCAGACCTCTACATTATTAGTGTTGTACGGTTTGTTTGAGTGTTCCTTTATGCCACAGGTTCCATGGAGAACCCCCTCCCTTGCCCTGCACATTTTAGGGTTTTCCCTGCTCTAACACACTCAGCTAAGGGTTTTAAATAGACGACTCCGGTGTGCTAAAACAGGGAACCCGCTATAATATGCAGAACGGGGTTTTTTACGCTAGACCTTACAAGGAGAGGACCGTCTCCTTCAGACAAATGAGTGAACTATGATTTCATGATGCTTTAGGCCAGAGGATTTGCGTCGTGAGTTCGGTCGTTACGGCCCTATTGTAGATGTCTACATTCCCGTTGACTTCTATTCCCGTCGGCCAAGAGGATTTGCATACATTCAATATCCTTTGTAAGCATTCAAGCAAGTGTTTTTGGAGGGGTTTTTAAAAAAGAAAAGAAAAGAAAAAGGAAACCTGTTGTGGATAATCTGAAAGTGAAACTGTGAGATCTAATTTGATTGTATTCTGGCCAATATGACTCCTAACTGCTATTTCTTCTGTTGTCTCAGAAAATGTAAAGACATACAGTTCTGGAGACCGTCCCTCCAAAGAGTATTTAAGAGTAAAGGCCGAAGTAGAGTAGATTGAAGCCAAAGAACCCGTAAGGATTCAGGCGCCAAGCGATAGAGGAGAGAGAAAGAGAAAAGTTAAAGCTCGAAGATTCAAAGCGGAGAAAAAGAGGGCACCTGTTCCGAGCAGAGAGAGGAAAAGAGCAAAAGATAATGGGGCAAAGACAAGCAGGAAACCTCTCAAGGCCTTCTGGGAAGTGCTTAAAGAGAATAAAGGTCAAGCTCAAGGTCAAGCATGTTAAAGGTAACGAGTATTAACTTTTGTATCCTACCTTTGCTGCAGTCTGTGCATTGTCCCTCTTTCTCCCCCAAGTCAGTTTTCTAATCTTACTTGTGTCATGAGTTCTTCAGATTTGATCCATGTTAATTTCGTAATTCTGCTTGCCAAACAGTCTCATCAATGAAAACAAATGAATGAACGCTTTGATGATTGAGTAATTCCCCCCCTCCCCCCTGTTCATTATGATTTCTCCACATTGAGCTCATTTTGCTTTCTCTATTATCATAACGATGTTAACGTTTTACTGCCATAATGAACGTGGTGTCCTCTGAGATCCTGTCTGGTGAACATGACTGTGTCCATGTGATTAGTCAGTGTGTTTAAAATGGAAAGCCTTAACAGCATTAGCACGTTCGAGGACGTCCGCGACGCCGAAGACGCCCTTCACAACCTGGACCGGAAATGGGTCTGCGGGCGGCAGATTGAGATCCAGTTCGCCCAAGGAGACAGGAAAAGTAGGTGTCTGTTCGTTTTATGTCTCTCGTGCTCTTATACCGGTGTTGCAGGTGCTGCTCCTTTAAAGCAGCACTGAAGAAAATGGTGTTTCCTGCTCTAACACACCCACCGTGATCGCTCTGACCAAACAGCAGGAGAAGTGGATTTTGTTTTTTGTTTTTTCCCCCTTCCCTGAAATATGCGGTGGATTTTTGCTTATCTCTAAACATTTTTGATTTTCATTTCAAACATCATTGAAACTCCTCATGTACGAATTGACGTCTGTTTTCATCTTAAACATTAACCGACTAATAGAAACATCACGGGTTTTTTTTTTTATGCTGCTGTCTTTGTCGCTCAGCAGAACATTCTAAACGTCTCCATCTTTCAGCTCCGAATCAGATGAGGGCCAAAGAAAGACGTTCCCCTCGCAGCTTCTCCAGGTACGACGATTATGAGCGTGACGGCCGTTACCGGCGCTCTCGGAGTCGCAGCTATGACCGACATCGCTCCCGCAGCCCGTCGTACGAGCGCAGAGCTCGCCGCTCCGATAGTCCCAGAGAGTGAGTCCTGCCTTCACTGGCGTCTCAGTTTCGCACCCTGATGGCTGTTGTACTGCTGTAGAATCATGTTCCAGCTGTGGAAGGATTATTTTAACGGACACTGATTTGAGAGATACTGCTCCATTTGGTTCGGTTCCATTCTATTCTGTATTCACAATTATTGGGTTAATTTGTGTTACTAAGGTTTTGCTGAAATGCCGTGTAGACTTGAAGAACTTAGAACTTTTGCCGAGTCAGCTAATAGGGCTGGGGTTTTGCGCACTAATTATTTCTAAAGGTGATTGAATTTTTTTTTTATTATTATTATTATTATATTGATTTGTCATCCTCTAACAGCTCCCGCTCTTACGGCAAACACAGACGAAGCAGAAGCCGTGACAATGACAGGTGGGTTGTTTTTGTTTTTCATTTAAATAAAGAAATATAGCCACTTCTCAGACTGTACTCTGAAATGCACTTCATTAAGATTCATCAACACCGTCATGGTGTTCTACGATGAAGAGCTGAAAGTGAAGCCTTTGGACACTTCACATTCACTTGTTTCTACATTCCAGAAGGGGGAACCAATAGAGCTTCCTGCAACTTCGATTAGGCTGACCACTGCTCCATTTTTCATAAATAAAATTGTCCCATGTGGTGTGAGGAACTGTGGTGCGGTATTTAATTTCCGTTTAGTGCAAAACATTAGTGTCTGATTTGAGACCAACAAACCGACCTGCATCTACACGGCTCGAGTGCTGCCGTTTGAGAAGCAGCATCTGTCAAACTTGTCAGTGATCACTAATGTGTTTTTAATATCGGAGACACTTCTGCACTGGCAGAGATTTTGCAAACCAGTTTGGGGAATTCAGATTGGCAGCATGTGACTCTTATTATCTAAAAAAAAAAAACCTTTGCTTCAACAACTCTGGAGCTGGTTTTAGAAGAGTTCGTATTTGTGTTTACTGTGCCGCCCCCCTCCAGGTCGAGGCACGGACGCGATCACGGTCGAGGGCACCGCGGCGCTGCGTCTCGCAGCCGCTCGGGTTCACGTTCCCCCTCCCCTGATGCCAGAATCAAGATGAAAAGCAGGAAGTCTCGTTCTGGGTCCCGCTCGCCCCGTCCAGCTGCCGGTGAGGACGCACAGCAATCCGCCAGCGCACGAGAAGACGAGGACACCCGCGCCAGATCGGCCTCTCGCTCCTGCTCTCGCTCAGTCTCGCGTTCCCGTTCACGGTCCCGCTCCAGATCCTGGGCCGGACGCAAATCCGGCGGCCATTAAGACTCTCGGCGTGAGGACCGGGGTTGTTTAATACTGTAACTCGTGCAGCTCTCTGGCAAACTGTAAAACCGATCACGTAAAGGCCATTTTATTTTTGGTTTCGATTAGTTTACAGTTAGTTTTTGCAAGTTTGCTTGGGGAAAACGTGATCCTCGTCTCCTGCAGTAGGTTTCAGGATCAGTGAATGTTTGTGTCTGATAAACACCACCCTGCTTTATTATTAATCAAATGTAATTCAGTGTTTTTTATAGCTCAGTTTTGTTCTTCGGTTGGGTGATTTAGCGAAAAGAAGTCTCAGCAGTACATGCCTTTGATCAAAAAGGATGCAGGTTTATATTGAATTCATTCTTGATTTGTTTAGAAATAGAGTTAGCAAAGGAAGCATTGTAGAGAGTGCAGTTTTTACACTTTTCATGTTGGAGATGGATCAGAGAGCTCCTGTATGTGAATAAAAGTGTACACTTTGGTTGTTTAAAACAAGTTTAATTGATGTGCTTTTTCTATGATGTGATAAAAAAAAAAAAAAAAAGTTTTCAGTTAAGGTTTATTCATTTAAAAATTGCAAAAGAAGCGTTGCATGGCCTCGAACAGCATTAATATCAGATGAATCTTTTGTAACCAAAACTTTGACTTTGACACCCTGGTGCTGAATTTGGAGTTGAGGTGTCGGCCTTGAGCTGTTCTCACAGATCTAAAGTGGCTAGAAAAACCTTGTGAAAACAACATGGATCAAAATTTGACTAAGACACTTATATAACACATGTACCCTGGAGTTAAATTGGGAGAAATATAGCACAGGCTAAACGTTGTTTACTGATGAGTAAGGTCATTGACATTAGCACACACAGCTAGATATATCTGCCAATGTGTGATTGATGTGAAGCTAAGCCTAGAACTGACCTCTGTACTGATAACTTCTAGATAATATTTTTCTGATCGTATTAAGTTTGATCACAAACTGGCACACGTTCAGGACTAGCTCCTCGGCACGGTAAACGTTGTTGGTTTCCCAGAATCCTCATTGACTGCTATAGACATAATGAAGTACAGGAAGCTAGTGTGCTAGATGAGCACATTAATTCAAACTAAGGGAAACAAACATCCATAAATTCCTGAGGATTCCTCGGTATTCTATGATGAAGTACGTTGCGGAGAATTTTATGCTAGCTTTGTGCTGTACTCGACACTTATCTGTGTGTTTCTGATTCTGAAAAGGTCCCCGTCATGCATGCGCAATAATTAATCTGGGTATAAAAAAAATAACTCCGTGAGATTCTGAGGAACACACTATAGTTACAGAATCAAACACGTACAAATACACTACATTTAAAAATTGCAGAAAGACAGACGTACTTCATCTCAGGAGCGTAAGCATCGTCTTCGTCATCCTAAATGATATTTTTGAAGTGTGCATGATGACCGTATCCAAAATATAACCTGCTTACGTCCATATCGGTGGATAAAAGAAAAGATGAAAAGGTAAATTAATGGTTTGCATCCAAGTTTATTTTGAAATTCCCTACGCCCCCTATACAAGAAAAACTGACTTTTTTCCACAAAGGCAGCAGTGAACTCTCAGTCATAATGTTTATGTTCAGGGCAATGAAGGGGAAAAACAAATTCATAATCACAGTGAAATCTTTCTTTTTCTTTAAATACATCTGCTGTCATCTTTGGCTGCAGTTCGGCGGACAGTTTGCTGTCGGGCCGCGTTTTCCTGGAGAGTTACAGTTCGAGCCAATGGAGCCAATGCAGGAATGTACGTTTACTCGGAAAACGTAAATAAAAACGAGACGAGAACGCGTGACGCCCTCGTTCAGAACCCAGACTGCAAAAAAATGAGGGGGGAGAAAACCTAATACCGCCAAGGATGAGACAGCACTTTCTTTTAAATTTCATAAAACTGTATAGACAAAAAAAATCTACAAAAATGGAACTAGTAATATTACACAACATGTAAGTAAACACTCGTCACCCTCTACACGAAGCCGAAGTTCTTGGTCTTGATGGCGAGGAGAAGCTTCTGCTTGAGGATCTGTTTGGAGGAGTAAAGCGGCACGTAGAGGCGCGAGATGCATGTGTTGGCTGTGGGCAGGTGTTGGTCGTCTGGAGGCCTGATGGTGATGGATGGCATCGGCTGAAAACCTTCCTCGCTGGCAGGCAGGGACGGGCTGGACGTCCAGAAATACACCTGCAGCACAGAGAGGTGTTAGAATTAAAAACCTTACCCTACTCGTGCAGACAAAGCATCATGGAGGAGTTTTGTACAGACTAAAACATGTACTCAAACTCTCGATCTAGATTTTTATGAATTACGCTGACTGCGTGAGTGAGCAGGCGCACAGGTCTTCTTACTCAAGTGTGTTCGTGCGTGCATGCGTACTGTGCATAAAAGCTAAGGAGAAATCGTACCAGATCCTGCCTCTCCGTCATGCTCATTTTCTCCACGATGGACCAAAACCAGCGTTTAAACTGCAACAGCTTCTCAGCGTTCTCACCTGTGGATCAAAGCAGAACAGCCAGCTGCATGAACAACCCTGTATAATGCCACCAATTACAACACTAGCACCGCTTTACCAACTTTCATATTTCTGTAAAGCTGCTTTGTGACAATGTCCATTGTTAAAAGAGCTATACTAATAACATTGAAATAAAATCTGTTCTGAAATCTAAGGAAATGGCATGGGGTAATGGGAACAGGATGGACGGGACTCAGGTTCTGTACCGGATTCATCGTTGAAGGAGGTGAAGCTGATGAGCATCTGCACGTTGACCTCACCGCAGCCGTTGACGAGCAGCCTGAAGTCTTCGGCTGTGAGATCCTCCAGAGCGTTCTTAGGGAGCACGTCCAGGAGGCCCTTCCTCATGGCCTGGGGAACAAAGTAGAAATTTTATAAATTAGTTTGAAATTCAATTTTAATTACCAGCGCCCCCATTTTGTAGAGAGGAACACAGGATCCAAGGATGTTGCATTGTATCTAATAAGCAAATTACTCTTCTTTTACATATTAAACCAAAATTTAGTTCATGTGCAAATGTTGTGGGGGGAAAAACAAACGGGTAGAAATGTTTTCATTACTTCGAGAGACACTACTTCTAGTTTTCATTTATTTTCTCATATGCTTTTATTGGTTGTGTGTCAGTTCATGGAAAACCAGTTTAGTTTTTCACATGTAGTTAGTGTTAACAATAATAAGCGCTGCTACACAAGGATCAGTAAAGTCCCTTAACAGGTACCACAGGAACTACAAGACACAGACACAGCCATATACCTTAGAGAATATGGACATACAAACATGAAATGTAGCTCAAACATGGAACTACACGTTGGGTTAGTGTTCATTAGCGCAAATAAAAAGCACAAACGTGGTGGAATTCTCTAACTCACATGCAGAGGCTGCTCCGCTACGACCAGCATCCTGTGTTCGGCGTATTTCCTCACATACTCGTACACGTTCTGAGGGGTCACAGGCATGCTGCTTCCGCCCGCCAACAGCTCCACCTGATAAACACACAGTCAGAATAAATAACAGACAGAATAAACAAAGCACAGGCTGTGCAAACTTCTCTACAGGCAGAGCTTCAGACCAGAATGGTGTTACCTGTCCAGATCCTTCCTCCTTGCAGAGGTCGATGGCGAAGGCGAGATCCATGGCGGCGAACACGGCCTCTGCCTCGCTTGCCTGTGAGTGGCGAATCAGCTGCCGCAAACTCTCATACATCACCGGGTCGAAGAAAGCAAAGTCGTGCCAGTTCACCTGCATCTCGCACACGTACACAAACAGTTGTCTAATTTAATTCAGTTTCTATTCTCTTTGGTGTTCATAAGGTTAAAGTTTTGGTGCAGGTTGAAATCTTCCTAGGAGCATACAAGATCAACACAATACGCACCTTTCTTCCCAGCAACACTTTGATGACGTGCCTATTCAGGGTGATGGGGCAAAGTTCATTCTGTAAGAGACACAGCCCGAGTATTCTGGACAAAAGAGTAGAAAGAGATGTTAACTGCATATAAAAAAAAAATCAGAAGCAGTGTTTAAACATTAATAACTGATCACTCAAAAGATAAAAAAAAAATATATCATCTTCCACATCTAGGTTCCTACCTGCCAATGTTACGGAAGCAGTTGAGCCTGGCCTCGGAGTTTTTTCCAGGCCTGGGGGAGTAGAAGCCCCTCTTTCCAGGCTGGTAAAACAGAGGGGCATTATCATCACTGTCATCCGTATCGTCCAGCTCCATGTCCACCACGCTGCGGGTGGAGGCATGTCTCTTCCTGTTCTCCTGCTGCGTAAACACATGGCACATGTGTTCAGAACCCCAAAACTACGGTCAAAGGCTTCCTTTTATAGAAAATGACTTCAGTGCTACAACCAGATACAAATAATGTGCTGTACATTTGTACCTGTGCTTTCTCTGGAGTGTCAAGGAGCCCAAGATCCAGTATGCTGTCTGCGCCGTTTTCCCTTCAAACAAAAAAAAGGATGAGGAAGAGGAGTCAGAGGTACTACCAGACAAATCAGAAAGAAAACGGGAGACATTCAAAGTAAATCTGTACCTTCCGTGTGTGATGAGGAGCTCCATGGCCTCCTCTACACGGGCTCGGAGAGAATCCTCACTGGCCAACAGCAGAAGCAGCTGAGCAGGTGAGAGCTCCAGCAACATGCCTGTGATTTTACTGGCAAATGCCTGTAGAGAGAAAACACTCATATGAACATAATAGCCAGTTTTACATCATCCTACATTATACAGAATCTTTTTAAATGCTTATCCAGCTGATCTGTTCTCATTTAACTGAAACAAAATCTTTCCTGTACATCATAAGGGTCAGACCTAGGCTTTGTTCAACTCTGGAGTCGTAATGACCCTGATCAGTCAGCTGCGACCCCAATGGGACAGACTTTATATCATGTCACCTTTTTCACTGTTTCGCAAGAATTTTCATGACTCTGCTGAGTGAGTACATACTGGCTGCATGGCATGGACACGTGGGTACAGGCGCTCCCCTAAAGCCTGTCTGTGAGCAGGTAGAGGGTCCGGCTCGTCGCTGGGGTTCCCCTCTGACGCAGGACGGAACGGCCGGGTGTCAATGGACAGCTGCCTACGAGAGTCCCTGTAGCACAGAAGTACACAGACATACAACACAATTAACAAGCTGTAATAATTAATCCAGTCTTAATAGGGCTTTATAAGGAGGAGACTTGCACAGTCCTACTTTGATCATTTCTAAATGTAAAGCCCTTAATTTGCCATCAAGCTTATCAGCTTATTATTAGGTTTCATACATGAAAACTGTAAAATGCACCGTTCTACCTGGACACTTGTGCTGAAGCTCAATTTTTCTTCATAGAATGAACTAGTTCTTGGACCTGATGGGATAATTTGATGAGTAATAATGTTTGTACCAGATGCAGCTCAGCCTCACCTGTCGCGGTCTCTTCGGGATCCTGCCCTCAGGCCACCACTCCTCCTCTCCCTCTCCCGGTCTCGGTTTCTTAAGCGCTGCATCAAATCTGCAACGCAGACACACACTGAGAATCAGTCACATCTATAGAGCCTACTCTAGAGCTCATGCATCTTTTCAGCTTTGTGTGATTAAAAGGATTTAAAAAACAAACAAACAAACAAAAAAAAAAAAAAAAAAAAAAAAAAAAA
>JAQQZR010000019.1:3423157-3459075 GCA_030068235.1 Notoglanidium macrostoma
GAGACCATGGTTGTTGTTCAATAATAAAATTATTCCTCAAAAATACAACTTGCCTAATAATTCTGCACTCCCTGTAAAATGAAAAAAGAGAATAAATTTTAAAAAAGGAGAAGGAGAAAGAAGCAGTTCAGCGCGAAGGTGTAATGGCGAGTGGAGTGAGTGACGTACCACCAGTAGAGGCTGGTCTCGAGCTGAGCGCAGGTGTACAGAGAGCAGCAGTGTAGAGACACGATGCGTTCACCCTGCAGCTCGGGGAACGTCTGAGCCCCGTGTTCCAGCTTACACGCGACCGAACTCAGAGTGTCATCCACCCACGTTGCCACCTACATACACAAACAAGACACAAGAAAGCTAAATACTTGTATTTTCTTATTGAAATGACCCTCGTTACGCTTTATTCCATTGCTCAACATTTTAATTCTTTCCAGAACTTCATGAAAAATCTCTTACCTTGTTGGACTCGGTAGCCACCGTGGCCCGAATACTGTTAGCAGACAAGAGAGTGATCTTCTCATTGTTCAGGCCGAGGAAAGACACGCGAGGGTGATGGATGGAAGGATTCTGGGGGGGGGGGAGATAAGGGGTGATAAATCAGTATCACAAGGTCTCACTTTACATCATCTCAATATCAGGTCTCTGAAATTTACAGCAACATTGAAATTTACAGCAACATGGAAGAATAAAATGGGGAGAGACTATGAAACATTATTGGGTGTGTCCAGTCTGCGTATGCTGTGTTTGGATCCAAATAATAATCCAATTTTAGTTAATGAAACTGATATTATGAAATGATGTGCTAGCTAACTTCCTTTTTTTTGTAAGACAAAAGGGAATAAGTGTCAATGCAGAAAATAAATCAAATACATTATCAGATGCTTTCAGCTTCTAATTTTAACTAAAGGCTGTAATTCAGTGTATTTTGTCATGATTTTGGTGTGCCAAAATGCATTGGGTTGTTCTTTTTTACACCACATCAGTTATTCAGCTTATTGTTGACCTTATTAAGAGCTTGCCAAGTAGCATGGAACATAAATTAACAGTTGCTTTGTTTCCTTCTTTCTGCTAGGGAAAAATAAAAAATAAAAAAATCAAATGGTCAAAGCATACAAAGGACTCAACCATCCTAATACACTACAACAGGCTTCCTTACAGATAGCTACAGAGGAATAATTCATCAGTGAAATTTCCTGCAGTGTGTGATTACAGATGTCCTAAATGGACTCTTCCACACGGCTCAGACCTGCTGTGTGGCTCTTACTTGCGAGTTTCTGTAAGGTTCTGGTTCGTTCCACTTCCACTGGTAAAGTTCGCCTTTGGAGCTGACAGCCACGAGCTCGGAGAACATCGCCCCGATGCTCACAAACCTCACGCCATCCTGTTTGTGCATAAAAAAAAATGCAACATTAGAAGTGAATTCTCTCATCAGGGATCTCTGCATAATCTCTTGTAATACATCAAATAAAGTCCTATTATAAAAATGCCTTCAGAAATACGGTATCTCACATCTGCAAGAAGGATGATATTAAGTGTTATATAACGCTGCAGTGGCAATGAGAGGTAGGAGTGAGCGAGAAAACAAAAGATGGCATCTTCATGATACACAATGTGCATCACAAAATACAGTCATGGTGAATCCATATTAAGAAAAACATATGGATTTTATACCGAATTTTGGTTCATCATTTACCAGCAGTAATTAAGTCAAGGAGGGGAAAATTACACAAATGGACCAAAAATACATCTTCAAATAAAATCAGTTCCTTGTTCCAAAAGCACTGGCACGTGAGGATATACTTTTCATGTTAATATATAGTATGTACTATACTACAGTATACATGATCCACCCAACAAACCTGCTATACAATAATTAAAAAGAAGCCTCACATCTGAAATGGTGTAATGCTGTCTAGATCAGATCATCAACAACATATTGGTAGTGTAGCTCATGTCTCACCTTATCAGGCCACCACTGCAGCTCCTCTCCCAGAGACACGGGGCTCTGCAGGGGAACGCTCTTCTTGTCCAGGCTCGGTTCTCCGTCCCGACTAGTGGAGCCGCGCTCTGCGTCGAAAGACGCTCCGTCCAGCCACCGCCTCTCACGGAGCCTCAGCACAGACTCGCGCTCGCGAAGCAGCTCGGAGTCGCGCTCTAAGGGAAGAAGGAGAACTGGTATGCAATAGGGTCACACCAGTGGGATACACATAAGCCACTCTCTGGGAAAGACCCTTGTAATGAAACAGATCAATAAACTTAGCACTAATTTACTACAGAAGACATGATTAGAAAAATAAAATAAAATCAGGACCGTATTTTCCGGACAACAATTCATTTTTTGCTACCGTTTCAACATTCCATATTCTAGACATTTTCGCACTTGACTATAGGTCCATCCAGATGAACAAATCAATATACGTTTATGTGAAATGCTAAAACGCTTGTACCACATTTTATAAGTACTAGTGGGACATTTTCAGAGATATCACTACAAACAGAAATGATAAATTTCCACAACTACTGTCTTTGCTGTATAAATCACAGCAAAAGCTGGGGTTAAAGTGCACATTTTATAATCCGGAAAACACAGTCAGCCAAAAAAAAAAAAAAAAAAAAATTCTCTCTTGAAATTTCATTTTCTTCCTTTGCCAAATCTTCACTTGACACCCCACAGTAAAATCTGCACGTTTTACTGTCTCACTCCAGCCAAAACCACACACACATGTTCAAGGCCACTGTTTTGATGCTCAGTTACCACAATGGTGGTCAATAATTCTAGGCTGGACTCATATCCAGCAGTCTTTCTAGCTGCTTGATTGTAATTCGGGAAACAGGAACCGTCTTGGCTGGGTGTCGGAGGTGTCTGGTGAAGACTGATGATCATTTCTAGAGATTTCAGGCTGCAGGATCTCCCACAGCAGGGCCTTTCTCAGAGGGCTCATTAAGGGAAACGTCTGGGACCATGCAGTGGGGTGGAGGACAAACACACACAATCAATGACGCATGTGCTGATAAAGAAAATGAAAATCAAAACCTCTAAGTTGGAACGTTATCCGATTTTATGCCACAGTGCGGTTGAATTCTTGATTCTGATATCAAAAGGTCTTGATTAATGTTTGATAACGGCATCTCTGATCACAGTGCTGCCTGTAATTCAAATGATGTTTATATTAACATGCTTGGGCTAAAATTTGTAGACGAGATCTCAGATTAACATTTTTAAATTTGTTGTCTTAACGTCAAAAGCGAGCAAAACAGAGGCTGCTGAGAGAACAACTGTTTATAGCTGCTATAACGCAAGTTCCGCAACATTATATGTGACTTTGAACCATTAGAAAGTACAGTATGCCATTCTTTAATAAACTAAAAATTTTCATCGCTGAGGTGCAAGGGTTTTTTCCCGGCAGAAAAGCGCTGACAGCTTCAGGTGTGTGTCCATGTAGCATACTTCTTTGGTAGAAAAAGCGCTTGCTTCATAAAAAACGCTGTACATTGGTTTTGTTTCCATGACAACAATGTGTTGAAAACATATCGCCACTAACCGCCATATGATTGGCTGCGTGAAAAAAAGCAACACCGGGTCTTTTATGAAAAGTTCAGAAATGTCAGCCCAGAGAAGCTGAACCAAAAACAAAAAAAAAGAAACAGCAGAGCATGCCGAAAAGACGCTGGCTACAGTGCTTTTTCTCTAGGCAGCCGCACGCAGCAGTATGCGCGCTCTCTACTCATTGGGAACAACTGGAAAAAAAGACAAGGCTCAGAACAAAACGCTAAGTGGACACTGACCCTAAAGAGAAACAAATCACTTCAACACATGCCATTACTGGAATCCAATCAGCTTCACATCGGGCCACACGCATTTTCTTATAACAGCATGCCCCCTTAAGCGTTTTATTCCTTAGTTAGCCCAAAGAAATTCTGCACACGGTGTGTTTGCACACAATAAACCCTGAACCTCACATCCACCCACAATCTAAATTGTATTTAAATTTATTGTTATTATTATTATTATTATTATGAAGAATAATAATAATAATCTACCTACAAACCAACTTGATGATTTAAAAAAAAATAATAATAATAAATAAAAAAGTAATGATCATTATTCTAATAATATAAATAATGTGTTGAATACTACAGTATACTGAATAACTTAGCAGCACATGCCTACAGCCAGATTTCCATGAACGTATACATTTGGAATTTTCACTACACACATACAACAAATCTAGTTTGCAGACCTTGTTTGCCTTTTCTTTTTTTTTTTTTTTTTTAATTCCAATTTCTATCCATTAACATTCAAAACTTTTACACATTCATCTGATCCGATCTCTAACACCATGAACACATGTCCGTTTCGCCCATTACCTCGTGAAGAGCCGAGGCGTGACAGCGACGAGCGTCGGAAGGACGGGTAGCCGAAGTAGCTGATGTCCTCTGAGAACATGGCGTCGGCGTCGATGATGACGCTGGGGTGTGCCGAGTGGATGTCGGCGTCCAGCAGCGACATCAGGTCTTCTGCAAAAGAGTGCACTGATTACAGTTTGATTCTGACGCGCCGTTTAAGGCACTTCCAGGCAAGACACATGCATATAATTACGAGCTTCAATCCAATCTTCCATTCACACAAATGCAAATATTTATACCACTTTATGCGATTCTAATTGGTCAAAACGTGTTGATTTATGCTTCACAAACACCAGCTCTCACAGCAGTTCGGCTCCAAACCAAATCACAGGTTTATATTTATGCACTTGTTCTGATACGTAATATTTAATTCCCCATGTATGACGGTTTAAATTTGACAGAAGATATTGACGTGCTTCACCTCCAGGTAAGTAGGACTCGCTGGCCGTGTCATCGCCGTCGTCCCCGTCCTCGTCATCTCGGCTCAGCAGGTTATTCACGGCCAGGTTTACATCCAAGTTGGTGCGCTGCAGCTCGCGGATGATGACGCTCCTCGATTTGCCTTGCAGGACCACCTGGGCCTAAAAACAATACAAAACACCACATTCAGACCTCTTAAGACTTCATTTTTCAATTGCAGGCTTTTGAGAGAAAAGAAGCTTTCTAATTCCAATTACACTACATTGCTGTGTACTCCATTTGAGTAATGCTGTGTGAGTGTGTGTGTGCTACCTGAGAGATGAGCTCCTCAGGAATGACGGATGCCGGTATGACAGGTTGCGGCTGGCTCCCCAGCAGACCCGACCCTCTGTCTCTGCCGGTGCGGATCACGCGCGTCTGTCTCCGCGAGTCACGTGCCGCAGCACTTGAGCGGCCAGAAGATGCTCCTCCCCCTCCGCTAGCCCCTCCTCCTCCACCACTGCTGCCTCCACTTCCTCCGGTCCCTCCCCCACCGCTGCCTCCTGTCCCTCCACCTCCTCCACCGACTCCTGAACTCCAGCGGCTCCTGTACAGAGATATATACACAGCATTAATTCAGGTCCACTACGAACTATGACTGTCCAACTTAATGCTTTTTCCTGCTCTTACAAATCGACGTCAAAGAGCTTCTAGAAGCAAGATGCAGGTTTAGGACCTACTGATCTATATGTATGCACTAGCTACATTTTTGGTTACACCCATCAGTAAACAGTGGCTTAAGATTAGGTCAGTGATTCACCACCCTAGGAGCTTAAATCTCTCAATCCCTCAATGAATTTTGTCAAGAAGGGGAAGTTTAATACATATTATCCCAACATACTTTCAAAATTCAAATCTGTTATTGTACTGAACATTTTATTTTCCTGCGCAGTTTTCATCTAAACACGTATTCTTTTTAATAGTGTTTTTAAACAGGACCACCACTGTTCTGGTGGTCTTTAGGCATCATAATTTATTTCTATTTCTGCAACCGCTTAGAGGGCGGTTATAATATCCCCCCCAACCCCCCCTGAAAATTTCAAAGCCTGAAATGACAAAAGAAAGAAAGAAACAAAAAAAACTCAGGATTTTTCCTGCCAGGCTTTTGAATGCCCCCCAGCCAGCCACTTACCCAAGGGTGTTGCCTGCCAGTCGGCCCAAAGTGTCAGAACCAGACAGGAACCAGGGCGGATCACTAGTCCTACCTGGCCTGGAGGTCCTTCCTGTCCCTGAGCCACTGCTCAACTTTGAACTGGAAACAAAAGACCGGAGATTACAGTTACAAGAATTGCAGCCCCAACTTTTGGGACTATTGAGTACAGCCTGGTCATGCCAGGCACCGTTACATTAGTTTATCTGTCTGAAATAGCAAGGGGAGGAAGAAGTCAAGGGCTAACTAGCATGGCAACACCCTTGGATATGTCAGAACTGGCTGCAAGTCATTAATCAGGGTAGAGAAAAAAAATGGCTGCTGAGCACGGAGCCATCTGTGCTTTATAACGATTAGTAAAACGTTTAGTAATTGCAGGTTGAGAGGTTTATTTAGAAATAAAGAAATTAAACGATGCAATAGGGTGGACTTCTCAAAGGTTAAAATAAAATGCACTAGATTATAAAAGAAAAGAAAGCAGCATTCTCCAACCCAAAGCAAAGCCATTTCATTCCAGAGCAGCAAAGCAATAACGCCATGCACTACAAAAGTTTCAAAGGGTATTTTCTTATCCCTGAATCCATTGGCTTTAATGCCGAAATCTTTGTCCGTAAATCCTTTTTTTTTTTTTTACCACTACTCCAGAAAAAGAAAACTGCAGTTTCACTGGGACATAAAGAATAAAGAATTTGAGCAGCGAGTCCACTTAAAAAGCAACACGCTTACAGCATAAAGCTTACCAATCTCTTGACAAACCAGCAGACTTTAACAGTATAAAGAAAAAAAAAAAACACTGAACCCTAAAATGTCTGCTCACAAACAAATTTTAATCAAGAAAACACAGTACATGTATTGAGGTGGGGAAGAAAGACACTGAAGGCATTTTTCTGTCAAGCATTAAAAAAAAGCAAAAACAAGACCACAGGTCAAAGCTGAGCACACATTCTGCACAAAGAAAAATTATATATATATTACGCTCAAGAAGCGGACTCCAATAACGACCCCTCAAAAAAGGAGCGCGTTACATCCGAAACAAGCGGCTCATGGAAACGTCTGAACTCTTTACGTCTGTTTAGAAAACATGATTAGGGTCTCACCTGTCATTTCCGTCTGGCTTGCCCAGCTCCAGTCTATCTGGCTGCACAGCGAAGCTTATCCTGCAGATCCGTCCATCCTGAAACAGAGCATGGTGTCATTTCCTTACCTACTAAAGCGATTAGTAAATAAAAATCAGAGTCTGTGCAAAAAAAGCACCAAAACGTCACCTCAAGCAGGAAGCCAGCGTGGTTTGGTCCGACTACACACTGCTTAAGCGTGGCCTGCTCCAGCACGCTAAGCTGCGGATGACTGCAAAAGAAAGAGATTAGATCATAAAAAATTAAAAGGGTTTCTAGTCTTTATTGGCTAGCAGAAAAACTGAACAAACTCGGATTTTAATGCGTTTATGTAAAGGATGCTCTGTTGAGGTGAGCACGACTCATGTGTACTGGATGCTGTAATCCAAGATCTCACCTGTTACAGTTGTATTTGTTGAGTTTTTCGGACACTTCACGAAGTCTGTAGAGGGAATTAATGACAGAGGATTAGACGTTGGCACAGAAACTCACATTTACTCACAGAGTGCAAAAAAAAAACCCCCACCAAACCAGGAACAGTGTTTTCCCAGGTGCTGCATGAACTGCAGTTGCATACTGGAAGATCATTGGCTCTTGTATATTACGACACAATATTTGTCTTTGTCACATTTTCAACACTAAGAGTCCCTAATCAGCGCTTCAGCTTCCTGTTACTGCAGCAAAACCAGTCGGCCAGGAAATTAATCATACCAAACTGACATTCTTTCTGCACTTTCGACACATTCACTCAACCATCATATATTCCTCGGAGACAAGTTCGCACGTAAATAACATCAGAACAAACGGTCATAAGAAATGCATCACCTAAAAACCGACTGACGTCTCGTCTCATGTTCATGAGCTCTATTTTAAACGACCTTTTTTAAGCCACATTCGGCAAATAGCTTGGAAAGGTGACCAGTAGTGACGAGTAACCAGTACGTGTTATCGAGTCGACTGTGCAAGACATCATATCTACTGACAGCACCAGATACAGTCTGTTCTGGAAATGACATCACCCCCAACCTGTTTAGTATCTTGCTTCGTTTAATGCATCATCAGACACAAACAGCTTTGATATGATAACTGATACAGGCAATTACAGACAGCAGCAACGCCAGGGTGGACAAGTCACCAGTGAAACTGCACAGCTGATGTTGAAATCTAGCCTAGAGTCATTATACCGTCGTGGTTCCATTCACCATTTTGCCCATCAACGAATATTTCCATATCCACATCGAGAGATTGATTTCTGACACGCTTTGACGGTACGTGATTTGAGTCACATGATTTTTCATAGTGCATGTGCCATTTGGGATCCAGCCAAACTTCTGTGAAGAACCCACCTATCATCTATACCACTTATCCATAAAGGGATGTGGGGAAACTGGAGCCAATCCTAGCGGACCTCGAGTGAGAGGCGGGGTAAACGCTGGACTGGTTGCCAATCTCTCACAGGGCTAACACAGAGACGAACAACTGTTCACCTCTCGTATTCACACCTATAGGCCATTCAGAGTAGCCAGTTGACATAAACTGCATGTCTTCGGGCTGTGGGGGGAAACCGGAGCGCTTGAATGAAACCCATGGAAACCTGAAAACTCCACACAGAAAGGTCCAGTCAGCTAGCAGGTTCGAACCCAGAACATTCTTGCTGTGTGGGTGGAGAAAGCCCACGTTCTACACTAATAAAAAGAATAGCAACGGTGTCACACGACGCCTCCGAATGCCAACATAATGAACAACTTTCTTGAGTATTCAACTAGTTCAGGACCATAAAACGTGGTTTTGATGTGCGACATCTCGATGCTTAAACAGTAGCTTCCTGAATCCGGTTGTCTGCCGCATTACAGCCTTCATAAGCCAGTCTACGTAGGCTGCACATCTGAACTGCATTAGTGTTTCCTTTAGTCAAGGTTAGCTGTCCAAGGCTGCTCATGTTTTTAAAAAAAACAACAACTGAAGGTTGCATTGCACAAATCCTTCTCATTCCTGAAGTCGACCACCTGATGAAACCACCCTGGATACTCTCTGGTCCGGACACATTTCCGCTTGAACGTGAGGCATTTGCATTGGTTCCATCTCAAATCAGCTTTGGGAAGAAACGTCCTTATGAGGCATTAAGTGCAGCACGGTCACTGATTCGACATTTCTCTTTCTGAAAGAATTTTTTTCCATAAGAAGTCAATAGCGTGCATGATGTCAACAAGTATTTTTTTTCAGTAGTCAGATCACTAAAAAAGAAACGCATTTATTCAATTAACAGTGGCTGCATTTGACATGAGACATCAAATCTGTTATAGAAGCATCAACGTTTAACAATTAGAGTTACTGATAAATCTTCTCGCTAACAGCGCCTTGTCTGATATTTCAGGGGGAAAAAAAAAATACAAAAATACTCGATAGCTAGCTCAACCATTTGGCCGAAACTTGAGCCAGTATTCCCCTTCCTGAGCCCTCCTTAACCTGAGAGTTTAATTCCCACCGCTCGTTATTGTCTGTTTCGAGCCCCGTGGGAGGATCAAGTCGTCCTTAAAACACACAGCGCAAAGAGTGTCCTTGGAAACGGGTCAAACTGGAGCAGCAACACCTCTGATTAAGCCTCTGAGGACCTGAACGCGCTCCTGTAACAATGCAGCTCCACATCGCCACACACACACCAACATGCAGCCATACGAACGCTCCGGAAGACCTGCGTGTGTTTCTGGGACACTCGGCTCGGTTCGGGGATAAGGAACGGCTCCGGGAGGTTATGAGGCGTGCATTCTTTATAAGACCACGGTGTTGGTTTGGTGTAGATTACATTTAAACAGCTGCTGAGGAAAGAAAAGAAATTTCACAAGAACAGAAAAATAAATAATAAACCGTACACTGGAAGCTTCAAGTACAAACTGTATTTAATACTGTATTTAACACTTTAATTACTGTGGACACTTAACTGTAGCGACTTCATCTGTCTACCTGTGAATACAGATGAGCTTTTCTCAATAACCGAGTGTGTTAACATATATACATTCAGTATCAATTTAATTAATTTTGCAACTGCAACATGAGAAACAGTCCAAGAGTTTTGTCCCTGCTCAATCCGCCAACACGCCCTGTACATTCTGACAATTTCCTGGCTGAACATCTAACTTTCCCAGTCTATCACTTTGCTCACGTAATGAGAAGTTTACACGACACCTCCATGGGTTGAAACGGACATGGTCCCAAATGAATTATTAGTCTGCAAGATGAACATTTTCTCCCTTCAAAACAACTCGTGTCTGGCAGCGTTGAGAAACGAATCGAGTAGATTTTTTAAATAATTATTATTATTATTTTTTTTTTTATCAGACTACGTAGAGCTGAGATTCGCCGATTTCGGGTGCGGGAAACTCGGAGTCGGCTGCAAAACTTTGCAGTCGATTCCGAAAGTGGTTCGCCTCGTTCGCACTCATAGAAGGCGAAATCCATTCAGAAGCAGGTGGTGGATATTTACCTGGTCTTTATTTTGGATTTGAACAGATCAGAGCAACGGAAAGCGTGGCAAGTATAAAAGGACGTACGTAATGTCACTTCGCGTTACTTTTCGCTGTGTCGATATGAGCACTTAACTTGTCACAGCGTGAGACTATTATCTGATAAATGTCTTAACGGAGTCAGTGAACTGTTATTTAATTGAAGCCGAGTTTAAAAAGCGTTCTGTAGGAGTGCTGCTTAAGATGCAATAAATGTCTAATTGATATCATTTCCTTTAACGGATTAACCGGAAAAATAATCAACAAATTAATCGCTACTTTTGTCACTAATCCAAAGCATGGTTTCATTTCACGAAGAAAGAGGACAACAGTCCGACTTTCAGTGTCTGTAAAATGATCCTTTCAAGTAAATATGGAAACACGAGCGATATGTTGAAATATCTTCTGATGCTATATGGGCTACAATTCCAGGAATGCCACGTGTTTGACACACCCGGCACGAACGCGGCTGCTTCCCATCCGAGCGGCACATCCTTGCCGAGGGTAAATAGCTTATGATGATAACATTACTGCTACACAGGCAGGCGTAGTTATATTATATTATTTAAGTTATATCCTTTTAAGAAAAGCAAAGCAGCACTGTAATTTACTTTAATGCCATGTGGCAGACGTTCTACACCGTGTGAACATTTTCCGCCACACAAAATTTGATAAAGCGATCGATTAAGAATCGGACGGATAAGCGGATAAAGTCTTCTAGATTCCCTTCACTCCCAGCACACAGTCGGGCCTAAGCGCTGCACTCTCCACCACACGGTAGCGAACACACACTTTCTGAAAGCAGCGCCGCAAACCATCCCATAATTCAGAGCAGCACGAGAGCGTGTAAAGGATGTCCGACTGAATCGTTACCAACAAAAATACCAGATGAGGCAGAGACAGAGAACACCGCAGGACGGATACTGGGACACAACAGTGGACGTTACTCCTGTACCTGATTTACACGGGAAAGTGCGGCATTAATACCTTGTTTTAGTTAATTGAACATTTAATAAAAAAAAATTTATATTAAACCACAAAAGACGCACAGACAGACAATCAAAAAGAAGCTTCAGGACGGTTCTTAAAAAGGTGAGCCTGGAAATCAGACCCAGTTGTCTACTTGAATTCAAATGTTTTCATTATTTTAAAGTATAAATACACGTGATTCAGCTTTCCATCAACAGGCGCGGATTCATAACCGGCATTACGCCTGTCGATTTCCTTGTCGCGTTAACTTCTCCAGCGAACGTAATGAGCCTCGGGAAACGTGACCTTCAGAGACGTGACACAGTTTAAGCATCACATACGGCATATCGGTGCTTTACACGCTTGTCTGCCGGCTGAACGGTTCCGCTAACGTTGCGTGGTGTGACGAGTGAGGCCCACCTTGCTAGCCTGAATCTGCGCCAAGCCGTCTGAGATTTCTCCACTCCGTCAGCTCTGAATCGGTAGCTGGCATTGAACCCAAACTCAGTCTGAACAGCTGTCCTGTCCTGCGCACTGGAGCGACTCGCAGCGGTTCGGGAGTTAGTGTAACGCACGGATGTCACGCTGAACCTCGCAGCTGCGCGTGAAGGCTGGAAAGCACCTCGTTTCCTGCAACATCAGGGACAGAAAATCTCTCTGGCCTCACTTCGCTCTCGTCTAGAACGGTGGAAGGCTTGCCAAACGCAATTACACACTGACAGGACGATTATTTCCGTTAGCGTTTGAGGGACACTTTTCTGGAAGGTGGTGTTCGGGGACACAAAATAAGTGGCTCCGGCTTGGTTAGGAGTCGATGAACAAATCTAAGCCTTAAATTCTGTCGCTCTTTTACATGATCCAAACATTTACATCACATCCATAAACCAACCTTAACACCCTCTGACCTCACTCTTCCTGAAAGAGTACCTTTAGTACCTTATTAGAGTACACGCGATCATGAAACTGTGTTTTTTTTAGACTAGGTTAGCATACCGTGAAAATTTCAAACCACGATCCTGGGCTGATCTATACACCGCAAATCAACACGGTAAGCTGCACGAGGTGCGCTTGAAACGAGAAAAACACCGTCTAATTCATTATGCACTAAAAGATCAAAAACACAATAATCGGAAAGCATATGAGAAGGATTCGTTTTTCTTTTCACCACGCAGGAGGTGTTTAATATCAGGGGAAGGGGCACTGAGACACACGCTACGAGACTGAACACAGCAAGCGGCGGCAGTCAAACGTCTCTCTTCCCCCCAAAGTGAGGAGACATCTGCATCACAGACGTGCGTCTGGACGGGACGCAAAACGATCAGATGACTGCAGAGATTGGCGAGAAGCGAGCAGGTCGTTCAGCCTGTAATTTTCTCAGAGGAGGCCTGAGGGAGAAGAAAAAAAAAAAAAAAAAAAAAAACACCGACATTGCTGATCTGGATGGAAATAAAATCAAAGAGGAGCACGTGCTGCGTAGGAAATTACCCCAGGACTCCATGTACGTCCAGGGAAGATGTTACGTCAATTGCTGTAGATAATCCCGCAACGTTGTGAAAGTCAGAGCCCAATGCAAAAAAACAAACAAACGGGTGGACGTTAACGCACTTTAATAGGTTCTGTGAAAAATTCGACACCATGACACCATAAAAACTCTGGTCCTGAATGACTGGTTCAAATATCATGTCTGGGTCTTTTGTTGGCATTCGTGAATCAGCGAGCCTAACATGTTTAAGAGAAACCTATACTAAATACACTAATAAACTCTCGCAAATGCCACGGCTGTTTCTGTACATCATCCTCGCTTCACAACGTTGCCAGGCGCATCACCAAAAACGAACCGAAACTCTAAACGTCTTCCAAACCGCATGTTCAATATGTAACAGCGAGGCCGAGGCTGCAAAACATTTTGCAATAATATTGTCAGCCCTAAACTGGTCTTTCCCCAAGGTCCAACAACGATCTTGTATTTTTTTTTTTTTTTTTTACAGTCAGTCATAAATAAAGAATGAATAAACCAATTCGCTGAAGCACGACATAAAACATTCATACAATGATGTACAGCGCTGATGTCGAGAACAAAGTGGAAGGAGATCCAGGGTATCACATGCTCTCAACCTGCGGGGCAAAAACGTTTAACACGCAGCAAAAGAACCAGCAAACGCGTCAAGGTGTTTCCTACAGAGACGACGCGCTTTCCTAATTTAACGATGAGTGTTGAGCGGTGGATATTTTCCATTTCGTCGTTTTACCGCCAGCCACGCAACAAGCACAGCGCTGTGGTATCGCGTCGCTGAATTCCCAATTCCGATTCGTCGCATGGTGGTGATTAACTTTCCATAATAACAGCTCTGACAGTAGTTCTAGCCGCAACAAGCTGCATCTTATTAACTTTGAAAGAGGGGGGAAAAAAAGAGGCTAGTGAAGGGAAAGTTAAGTGAAGATAATAAATGTAACAACAAATGGATAAAAAGCATATCGTCAGTCATCGATAAATTAAAATGTCTCATCTTTAAATCACTGTGGTGTAAGAGGAAGGAAAAACCTCGGCACCTTCTGATTGGTCAGAAGGTGTGCATTGTATTAGTGTCACGGCAAAGCTAGACTGGTTAATATATAATAATATAATATACAATAGACTTGTATGGCAGACACTCCGCATAATGTAAGACTAAGTGGATTTATAAACAAGTGAAATGTATAATCGGTGACTTTTTTTTTCGTTAGAGATTTATTTAACATTTTATTGAACGGGTGCTTTGTAACAGTCACGGTACGTTGCAAAGTTTATCAGCACAGAGACACAAAAGAAGAAACGGCACAAAGAAGAAAGAGAAGTTTGTGCTTTCTGGATTCTGGGGGAAATTACAAGCTGTATTATTTTTTTTTTTAACAAATAAAGCGATCAAGAGAGAAACAAAGAGAGATGCTTGGGAAGGAATGGCTGTTTAATATAAGCGAGAACAGGAACTAACTCGTCCCCCGGATGTTCCACAACAACAAACCTACCTATAAGCTGTCCAAATGTGCAATGTATGGTTAATTAATAAACAAAACACTGTAATCGTTGTGCTATAAGAGGAATAGCAGACTTCAGACAGGGCAGTTATACAAAAATAAAGCCCCCCAGGGTGGTAACTGTAACTGGCTCTGCATCAGGCCACCTGATCGTTGATGATTTTCCTTCAACAGCACACCTCCCGGTGTTTCATTATTCACACAGTTTCTATTCTGATCAAATTGATTATATTCTACATGTAAAATGACATCGTATCTTCAATTAATATGCAAATCGATATTCAAATCAGCGAATGACGTCACTTGCCGCTTCGGGTGACTTTTTGCGCGTGAATCCGCTGCTTTCCGTCGAAAAGAGTTGCCAGCTGTAACGTCTGTCATACGAAACACTAAAACTAAACACGTACATAAAAAACTACTGTGTAAATACACACGGAAAGCAAATGAGCCCTCAAAGTACTAAGAAAATAGGCCTCTTAGCCAAGGTTAAAAGAAAAAGCGACACGAAAATAACATGGTGGAGTGAGAACCAAATATAAACTCCTCACCCTCAGGGCCATTACGTTACATGTCTGTGGTTTGCGCCTATGCTAAGCTAACTAGTTACCTAACCGGCCTCGGTTCAATTCACACCAGCAACGTCAAACTGGAAATGCAAACTTAACGTATTATATTTAGGCGCTTTGTGATAAATTGCCACGACGACGTCAATAAAAGTAACTCTAGCGAGTTTTCTGGCTACTGACAGAATTAGCCGCTGAGCATGCATGGCGACCAATGGCAACCGCCGAGCGATTTTCTTATTCCCCTATCAAGCTGTATTATTCACGTCAACACCCGGATACAGTCTTAAATTGTAAGATGATACCATATTTCGGGATTAATTCACATTTCTGTATTCGTATAAACTCGTTTTATCGGGGTTCACATCTTTTTTTTTTCCCTCCCCATCCCCCAACCCGCATTGTCCAATCATTCCTGTTAGCTTAGCTAAGCTTCGCGTTTAGTCCCAACTGCGCCTCCTTTACTAAGAATCAATCATAAATTCGAACAAATACAAACATAAACAAACAACATAACGTCCAGACAGACATGGTTTGGACGTTTGAAATGATATTTAACCACCACACCCTCAACACAAATATTGATTTGCTTGCCCAAATTACCTGTCATTGAGCTGGTCCTCAGACCCGGGTAACGGGTGCACAACGAAGTGGATAGAGGTCATGATTTAAATCCGAAATAACCCAGAAATATGGGAAATTATCTCTCTAAGTGGGTCTTTTAACACTTCGCTAAGTCTGGTTGCTTTATTTCATTACAAATTCATTTCAAACGTAACAAAAATCCAGAGCCGAAACATCCAACAAGCTCCTACAACAATCCACATGCCGCCATCTTAACTCTACCGACTCGAGCTGCTTCGTTATTTTTTCGCCTACATCGCTCTTCCGGTCCGGAATAGACACGCCATGATTTGACTTTTCTGCGTTGTGATTGGTCAGCTATCGCTAGTCCCGCCCAAAACGGATGAATGTCTGATGTTGATTGGACGGAATGTGTAAAACATTATAAGGAACCGGGTTGGATTTTGCAGGCAGAACGATAATAAAGAGGGGATGAAAAGAAAAACTTGTAAACCATGTGCTTGGGTTTTTGTTAGTGTATAAAATTAATCATTAACAATATGTTTTATTTGTTAGCCCAAGTTGCCTTAATACAAAACCACTATTGACACAAATCGACTCCGATTTTATGCATTATGGGTCAGTCGATTTGTGGATTTTTGTGTTGTGTGACCTAATATTGTTTCTTGTATGTGCATAAAACGTGTGTGTGTGTACAGAAGGGTACCTGTAGCCAGGAACCCCTTCCAGTGTTTAAAAAAAAAATCACTGGACCTCTGTATGATCAGCACAATTTTATTGTAGAATCATATTCATATATTGAGCATGCTAACAAACAACATTCTAGTAAGAACTTCTTGTTTAGAATAATAGTAGGTTCTATAAGGTAACATTAACAAAATATCACAAAATTAAACGTAACCATAAACAGATAAAAAGTACTGTGTGCTGTTCGTTATTAAATCTGATATTGTAATCATTTGTAAAAAGCCTTCAGGGTGTGCTGTTATTAGGAAATAAACTTTGGGGACTTTTTCACATTGGACCACATCACACCACCTTGTCATTGAGCATTTTACCATTTTACATTTATTATACCTTTGGCAGAACAACAGTGCAGTGGTTAGCACTGTTATCTCACAGCAGGAAGGTTCTGGGTTCAAATCTGCTGGCAGACTTGGGGTGTTCTCTGCAGAGTTTGCATGTTCTCCCCGTATCTGCTTAGGTTTCCTCCTAAAGGCATGCAGATTAGATAAACTGGCTACTCTAAATTGCCCATAGGTGAGAATGTGATTGTGAATGGATGTTCGTCTCAGTTTTAGCCCTGTGATTGACTGGATTCTTGCCCAAATTCAGCTGGGATTGGATCCAGCGTTCCCGCGACCTTGAACAGATAAGCCGTAGAGATAGTGGATGGATGGATGGATGGATGGGTGGATATGTAACCTTCTCAGAACATACTAAATACTTAATAAATGTTTACACTCATAAAAGTGTAATGCTTGTTTGCACTTTTTATCATAACATCCACAAACTATATATGAAGTAGGCCTAGAATATGGTGTTCATATGGAAAGGATGCAAATTTGATATCACAAGTAGAAAAATGTCAAATCCAAAATGAGTTTTTAATTATAGAAACATTTTTTGCCTATGTGTGTGTGTGTGTGTGTGTGTGTGCACATTGAAAAAAAAGGCATCTGTGGCAGGTGTGTGACATCTGAGGATGCAAAATGTAGTTAAATCAGCTAACAGCTTTCTGAATCCAGGTAATTGTTCAAACCTGTTAGTAAATTCAGTGAATATGATGAATATTGCTTCTAGGAAAGGTTATGCAGTCCATGAAACATCTGTGGTTCAATCAACATAATAAAATATGATGGATGAACCATATGAATAACAAGGACACATTTGCATTGATTAGACGCAGCACTTTTGCAAAGCCGTAAAGCTGCTGCCTGGACTCGTCTTCACCAAAAATAAGTAGGTCCGAGCTGAGCAATCTAGTTTTTATCTAGCACTTTTATCAGCAGACATTGTCACAAAGAAGCTTTACAGAAATCGAGATGGTGATTTAAATTCCTAATGAGCAGTTCAGGGGCAACAGTGGTGAGGAAAAACTCTGAGATGACTTGAGGAATCCTTGAAAGAAACCAAACTAAAGGGAACTCATTGTCTACAGGGTGGGATAGTGACCATTACAACAAACCAGAGGTCATCAGTTAGATTTTATATTTGGCCACATTCTTTCAGAGTAAATCTTATGCCTAAAAAAAACCCGCCTCAATTTAAAATCATTCATTCAGTCTTCAGTAACACCTTTATCCTGGGAAGGCGTGCATTGGAACCTGTGGATGACTGGACACAATGCATGCACACATTTACACACTAGTGGCAATTTAGACTAGCTTATCCACCAGTTTTGGGGAGTTTGGAGGAAACCCACTTGAATGCGAGTAGTGTATGGGAATTGATATTTAGTCACGGAAAAAAACATGGCAAAAACAGAACCTAATGTAACAGTAAATCTTCATCTCCGTCTTTATGCATTTTCTCAAGTAAGATTAAAACATATCCATTAAAACCACCATTACAGAAAAAACATTGCAGCTTGATTCATTTGACACAAAACTTGAGCTTGTCCAACAACGTTGCACCACGGTGGCTTCATGTCAGTGTCCTTTATTTCAGTGACACCCATACACACACAAGCTACTTGAGTAAAAGCGCCCCCTTGTGGAACATCTTCTAAATAAGTGTGAGTGTGAGGTATGCACAGTGTGTTTGCGTGTTTGTTTTAGCCCGTCTTCAGTACTTTGTGCTACAGTTCATTCTAAAATGATAACGCCTATGCCCTACTTCCTGCAAAGCATACACACTCTACAGTGAGACCTCTGAACTTAGATTGTTGGGTGAAAAGCCATGTACAAGTTGACTTTGTAGCCTAGCTATTGTGAAATTAAATTAAGTTAAATGAGTAAATCATTTATGGGACAATGCTGTTGAATTGTCGAGCCGGATGAATCAGGTGTTGATTAATTTCTTAAAGCAGAAGCTCTGACAGAGAACGGGCTGTAAGTCAAATCACAGGTTTGTATTAATGTGCTTAATGAAATATACTGTCGTTTCTATAGTAACAACTCGTTCACAGGGACGTCTATGGAGGATGGTCCAAATTAATCTGAGTACTTAAAAATGCCTTTAATTGTTAACATGGTAAAACTTTGTCAGGGGATTTTGTTCATTTAATATTTACAGAAGGTGTATGACATGTCGATCATGAGTGAATAAAAAAAACTGCAACTGTTGACAGGTTGAAGATGAATAAAACATGACAGGGTTTGCTGTTATTGGAAATTAGTCAACTTCTGGATGGTAACAATAACTCCGCTATGCTCTGTGTCACATTACACTACACCATCATTACTTAATTTCATATAACAGCACTTCCTGTAGTGTTATATTCCTCACCTCCGTAATTATCTGCTGGTAACTATCCAATCAGGGTCTTTTTTTTTTTTCTTCTAATCAGAATAATAACAATGCAAAGCATCTTGGAAACAAGATGTCCATTAAGAATCACTTCAGAATGGCTCACACCATTATGTTCCTTAAAACAGTACAACAGTGAAAGGTTTCTGTAAAAATCCAAATACTAGCGTGGCCTCAGATAAAGAAAGCAAACTTGCTCTGTGAATGCTTAATGAAGATCAATTCATGATATGATGGTTGGGTATAATCTTGTGTTAATATGAAAAGCATTAACAGTCCATAAAATACCAACAATTCCAAATGGATTGAATATTTCAGTAGGTCATTTAGCATGTCTAGAAAGAGAATTACAAAATGACATGTCATGATGGCAAGCAGAATACCTGACATCCAGCCAAATGGGTACAAGAGTGCTGCTTAGGGTTGCCAGAGTGCTATTAAACATAATTTAAACCCAACACCAATTCTCTACAGACCAAGCCAAACTGTGAGTGGCTGATTGTGATTATACAGATTGAGTATAGAAATTTTGGTCATGTTTGTTAACACACTGCTCATTATATGCACTTTTTTCATAACAGAGTATAAACCTGAGTTGTGTCTTTTGTGGCTTTAGACCAAGCATGTCCATGTCAAGCTGGTCAGAAAACTTGAAATGTTAGTGATAAACTAGTTTTGATTGTTATGGTGTATTGACACTCAGGCCCATGTCAATCATGCTCTCTATGTCAGATTATACAATGAAGATGAGCATCCACTAACGACCTGCAATTAACAAAAATCACATTCTTCCTCAGGTCATCAATCAGTATTATCTGGGCTCATGCAGAAAATGGGGTCAAATCAACAGAAATGTTCTTTAATGAGTTTGAGGCAATAAGGATGCTTCTATTCATTAGTATGTTTATTTACACTCAGTCATTGCTGTATTTGTCATATTTGTTTCATGCCCTCTTTTTGGTGGCTTTTAGAGTCATGGAAGAGGTGTCACACTGAGATTTTAACCAGAAACATTCTGAATATGGGAAACATTGACTCATAGTAGAGAAAGAATACTTGGAAAACTGTTATGGTGATGTTGCAAAATAAATAAATAAATCAATACGTGTTTAAAACTTCATTATGAAACCAATAAATTGCATTATTGGTTTAATATCCTGAGGTACCTTTTTAACCTTCTTGTACGTTCACAATGTATTGACACATTTAGTTGTTGCTCAGGCATTTTAAATGTCATGTTACGTTTACAAAATAGTCAGAAATACGAGAAAAAAACCAATCTGGCAACACTGATGAGACGTGGACGGGGTTTTCGCGCTAGGATGGTCCTCGTGCGCTTTCACGTTCATGGAATGCTGTGTATCACGCCGGCTTCACGCCTATGATCACGTGCCGAGTCTCTTCTTATTGGTCAGCGACTGTAAATTCCCTTATCGTAATTGGTCAAAATGGGACCCGTGTCCCACTCATGTTTGAAATGACTAAATGAGTCTGATTACTGTAACAGCTACATAAATGAGTGTTTATTTCACATGTAGGATATTAGATATATTTTTTGATTAATACTTTCTAGATTTAGAAATAAAATAGAGCCTCATAGTTTACTGTTATGGCTACACCGAGTGAAGCGCGTCGCGAGTCAACAACTCTCCTAAATGATGTAAGTAGCCTGTTAGCATGTTTTATATGTAGCCGGAAAACACCTGTTTTTTGGCCAATATATAATGCTTTCGCGCTAATATATATATTTTAATTACTCTTATTAAATATATGTTCACTGCGTCCAAATCTCACATACCGTTTCAAAATACTAGATCAGAATAGTACTCAACTACTACACACTACTATTTTAATGCAGATTGTCAGAGTCAGGGTTGCCAGATTGAATTAGACCACTTCCCTGGATAAATATTTTAACTATACCGCTTTACTACAGGCTACACCAAGTTGTCATTTTGCATTTTTTTTACATTGCATTACGGATGATAAAACTTTAATTTCTTATACTTGAATGGGGTTTCTTAAAACAAATTGCTTCTGTATATTAAAAAAGGACACCGTAAAAGGAACATGGTGTAGTTTTGGATAAACCATCAATTTTCCCTCTTCATCAGACCCTTCAGTGCAAGATGCCACCACACAGCCCTCCATCTTCAGAAAGGATTCAGAGTGAAGCACCTCGGTTCCAGCCCATCAGTGTGATTCGTCACACGTCTGATCCTCTGCCTCATCCTTACTCGGAAACATTCAGCCCCAAACCCTGCCCGAGCTGCTGCAGTGGCACAAGCGGCAGGGATTCTGAAATAAATCTTCAACATCTGAGCTCCAACTGCTTCACTGCCACCTCCAAAACCCCTCCTGGCTTTGTCAGGATGCTCTCGGCTTGTCCCGCCGCTCCGTCATCCGTAGCAGTGTTGCAGATGCTTCCATGTACGGTGATCAGCACACCTGCTCCATCCACTGTTAGTCCCCCAGTTTTAGTGGCCTCTCACATTCCCACCATGGTACTGGTGCTCCCAAAGTCTCACACACAGCCTCTGGTAGTCACGACTGCAGGTTCAAAGGTCACAGCCATCACCCCTGTATTGACAAATCCACCGCGGGTTCGTTGCCACATCTGCACCCATGCTGACTGTGGTAAAACATATCTAAAAAGCTCACACCTGAAAGCACACCTGCGCACACACACAGGTGAGGGAAGAAACTTTTTAATTCTTAACACGTAATTTTTCTTTACACCACAGTGCTGTTGAAGTCTCAAATCCAATTGGTCAGAAGATGCCTATTAATTTTCTATAGCAGGAGCTCTGGCAGTAGCACTACTTCAAATGATACATTTATAATAATGCGCTCCTTCTAGAGTAATGGCGTCACACTGACACGGTGTTGATTATTCTCCTGTATCAGCACATCCTATTCCAAAAACTTAAGTTGGGAAGACATCAATTCCTTAAACAGGCAACTAAATGGTTTAAAGATCAGGATTTCATTTTGTTGCTGTATTTCCCTCACCTCATTGTTTGTGGTCATATTTTGTACTGTAGGCTTGATGCACTTGAGCTACTGTGTAAAATTCATTTTCAACCAGACTATTCTTTAATGGTGTGGATATTCTAGCTCATTCCATGTATCACTGCGTAAAAATCACTCTAAATTTCCTGCCTCCTGTTTGCAGGTGAGAAGCCGTTTAGGTGTCAGTGGGAGGGCTGCGAACGGCGATTTTCCCGCTCGGATGAACTCTCCCGCCACCGGCGCACTCACACAGGGGAGAAACGTTTCACCTGCCCCACCTGCCACCTCCGCTTTACACGCAGCGACCACCTGGCCAAACACAAACGCCGCCATTACGTGGCCAAGAGAGCACCGGCGTGGCAGGCACAAATCAGCCGGACTGGCAGCTTCAGTGCAGGATTTCGAGCTCTCCTCCCCATCACGCTCAAACCACGAGTCTGAAGAAAGAGCACGGCTGCTCATGTAAGAGTTGGTCACTGCATGGTGTGGGCATCGATGCACTTTATACAATATGTTACTTCTTCTCAGTCATGTTCAGATTATCATTAGAGTTACATATGGAAGGAGGCTGAATTTTTGCTCAGCATTTACAATCTGAACCTCGGTCAGGCTTGGACGAAACATTCTCAGACTCTCTTTAGATTTTTTTTAACTGTGTTCCAGGTTATCAAACTTTGTTAGTGTAAAGAAATAAACATACACTTAAGCACACTCATTTACTGACAGTGTATTGCCAACAAACCAACATTCATATTACATCTTCCATCCATGGAATTGAATACATTTCTCATTTAAAATCACGCTCAAGTTTGTTTTAGTAAACTGGGAAGCTCGTACATCTGCACGCTTCCTGATGTTACCAAGCTACTCCAACAGCACTTACAGAAACCCTATAGCACTTTCTTTAGCACACTTCAAACAGCACATATATACATAATCATCCTACAACCAAAAGCTTCCAGGCATGTGCTGATAAATAGGCTATGTTTCAACATGCACAAACACGTTATCCTGGACAAAATATTGTCTCTAGGACTGTGGTTCATTCCAACAGAAGCTTCCCTAATATAAATCTAAGGAAGTGTCCTTTTCTCCACAAATTTGAAGTTGCATTGCATGTGCTCTTCACAGCATGAGGTCTGTGTGTTTAAAATGCCGTGCAACGAGAACATGCACAAGATATGAGTATACCATAAACTGCAAGGGCCTTAAGGAGAAATGTATATAGTTTTCCTTATCTATAAAGCTCCTGTTTTTTTTATTAGCAAGATTTCTTCTTGCAGCTTATTAACAGAGTCAACACTAGAGATGGCATAGCGCAAGTAATAAATAAACGCTGATTCTGACCAGCAGAAAAAGCAACAGTAAAATCTTTTTTTCCCCAGGAAATCTATTCCTATCCATAATGGTTCATTGACACTGTTGTACAGACGGGCATTAAACTCTAGTGCCGTCTGTAATTTAGATCACAGTTCACACGGCACAATGGGAACTGCATCATTTCATTTATTATTCTAGTTCCTCGTGTTTGTGTTTGTTTTGCATCTTCACACCAATATGGCTTAGAGCGATTATAGTGATATGAAAATGTAAAATCAGCACATGCCTAGAAGCTTAGGGGGTTAAGGGGGAATTCATCTGCTTCGCCAACCTGCTAAATAAAGTCAGGCAAATGTATTCAGTACTGCAGGTCTATTACAATGATTAACTTTGCAGTGGGTCATTTTCACACACACACACATTTTCTAATTATCTGTGTTTTGATATCGGTTTTGGCACACACTTATCCAAGCACAAGAAGATGAGAGTGTATCATTTTTCTTGTGAATCTACAAACTAAATTGCAAGGCGTTTTCAGCCTGGTCTGGGTCTAATGCCTTCTAGGTGTTTATTCAACACTTGTGTTTCTAGAGAGGGCATCTAATAAACTTTACATGAACATTTGCTGAACAAGCTTAACAATTTTTAGATGGCAGCAAAAAGATCCAAGAGGAAAATTTCTTTTCTAAACATCGCCACATGTGCATTAAGAACATGATCAGAACGGAGAGTTGGACTCGAAAAATTCTAAAAAATATCATACTCCACAACTGCAGAGCTGCACTGCCACCTGCTAGCTCCTCAAACACCTGCATTATAAATACATGGCTCTTTAAAAAAGTACGAGTCTTCGTATTCAATAAATAAAACACCCAACTTTTCCTTGCAAGAATTATTACAGTTATATGCGTGTTTGTGTGTGTATATATATAAAACTGAATTAAATACTCTATTCGGTTCATAAACAGCGCTAACCATCAATCCCACAAATGACTAAACCCTATCGTGACAATATACATGAACGTAAATGCATTTCTTCTTGAGCCAATAACCTCTCTGAAACCTTGTTCATTGTATTTTGGTCCCAGAAGTTTCTTTTTTTAATTAAATTAGCCGGCGAGGCTGCTGTAGCCCCAAGACAGCTCTGCTTCGCTAGGCCGGAGTGGAGATGGCGCTCTCGCTCAGACTGGGCTTCTGAAAACACGGGACCAGAGAGAAGTTCTTCAGGGCTGTGTCCAGTGTGACTCCATAGTTTTGAATCTCGTACCTGCATAAATAAGACGGGCGTTTACGTCCATACACGATCACATTTTTAACTATACGTGCTCACTACATGGGGTGCTGCATAATGACATGTATTTAGATATGTAAACATGTAAAGGGAACCGACATCAATACATTAGGCAGATATATTTGAGCGTTTAAAACCCTAATACTGAATGCCCTTACCAGTCTTGCGCAGAGATGATGTAGTGTACGGGCAGCGTGGGCTCATCCATTACTCTGAGACTGTTGGCTCCGGTGTGGTTAAACACCAGCCAGTCTCCAACGTTCAGCTCAGGGAGAAAACAGGACTCCACCACTTGGTCCAGACCATCATTCGAGCTCCCCCACAGACTGCTGGAGAAGAGCGGCTCCTCAGCAGAGATCTCCTACAGCAAGACAACCAACAAAACACACTGCCATTCAGTTTCCTGGTGCAGTAAGAATGGGTTAATGAGGTAGTCCGGGTTGCTCCAGTTCTCCACTGAACATTTCCATTCATCTCAGACACAATGTATTATGTAATCAAATATGGGCATTTCCAACCACATGATGTATGGAAATCCAGGGAATGGTTATTGGGTGGATGATTCTTAAAAGGAAAGATCAGGGGCAGTGACACTAGACAATGTGAGCTCATGTGTGCAAAAGGCAGATAGCACATTACTCTCATCTAAGTGCGTTACAGTGCCCTGTGGTGCAGCATGAAAAGATGAGGTTGGTTGGCTTCGTGTGTCTCTCAGGACACCTGCATTAGCCTTCCTGTGTGTTACATCCCAGCCTAGGGGTACTAGTCATAGCATAAAAATTTGGCTTCCCCTTTGTTTCTCCCACTCTCAGGAACGACCAGTACGTCAACCTGCAGTCCAAAAGACTACTTTATTATAAAAACCCAGGGTAAACTGCCATCAGGGTGAGCACAGCCAAAATAATAAACAAAACAGGCTATACCTATACCTATACCTATATAATTACCCCCCCCCACTAACCTGAAAGAAAAGAAAATGAAATACAAATCACTTGCCTAATTCCCTAGCAAAACAAGGGGAAAAGGTACAAGAAAGAAAATTACTTCTCACCCCTACAATTACCCAGACTGCCATAAAGTTCAAAGAGCAGTCAGTTCTACAATAAACAAAGCTCCAGCATAAAATCAATTCATTTTACAGATGCTTAAGTTCACTTCTAAACAAAGGTCTATCATGAACTCTACATTCCCTCGTCACTCTGCACACCATGGTCAGGTTGGGAGATGGGAGAAGAAAGTCGAAAAAAAACCCTCGCTCTCAGTCGGAGTCATTTAAGAATGGTGCCTCTTCAGTCCTCCATCCAATCAGCAACCTGCAACGACACACCCAGACAGACAGCACCACCCACAGACAGGGAGGAGAAATAACACAATATCACCCAATAATCTTCATGATACTTGGGCTCGTAACACTGTGGTTAGTAGCTGCTGTATGATAGGGAAGAGCCAGCTGGTGACTAAATTGGGTAGAAAACGATTGAAAAATGGGGATTGGGACATTTATGTGAGACGTTGACAGATGAAAACATATGAAATAATGATCATCATTACCAAATTGAGATATTTAACCTTGGATACAATATGATTGACACATGCTTTAATTTTAAGCAATGCGTGTGTACAGTAAACTCTGCATCACTTAAATTTAAGCGGTGTTCCAGAAATTATGGTGAAACCATGGACCACAGCAGTCATACGCCAAATCCGGACGGGATTAAATTTACATGGGGTCCTGGGGTGATTTCCTATTTTACAGGCATTCCTCTGCCACCTTATTTCCACAATCTTCGGTCATATCGGTGTTCTTCTCAAGCCTCCGCCGAGAAAGTTACAGGCCGAATTACCCATCATTTCTCACCAAAATCACTGGTCATCTGAGCTCTGCCCAGACAGTCGTGTCCATGATTTTCTATCTGGGATTGGAAAAAAACAATCCCAATTGCTGCTACTCTTCATATTCAGTCTCATAGCGTTAATATCAGTGACCCTGCCGATATTGAACACCTCCTGATTGTTTTATTGTATTTTCAAATTGTTGCTGAAACTTTGGTTTGCCCCAAACTGAAATATGAGCCATGTGATGCAAACATCCACGTTCGTAGAAAACACAACCCGCTAGAAACTCCCACCTCCTCTGGTAATATTATTGCTGTCCAGATGCCACATTTTTTATCACTGAGGAGATGCGTTAAAAAAAAAAAAAAAAAAAAAAAAAACAACATTTATTACCAATGTCCCCCTGATAAACTAGTCCAATCCAAAAAGGGCTTAAGATTAGGTACTGGCAGTGTATCAGAGTTGAAAATGAAAATGCTTCACCGTGAGTAGAGACGGAACAGGAACAGATTCCTCCAACAGTTTGTAGGCAAAGGATCCAAACACGCCGTCATTCAGACAGTATGTGAACTTTGGCTCATCATTTCCAGACAGCATATCTGAGGACAAAAACAAATGTATTAGTTATCCTGTTTAAAAGAAGCGAACATATACATATCAGTTGGACTCATTTTGTATTATAAACTGAAACTGAGGCTGTTTAGATAAGAATGGCTAGACATCATGTCTTTCCCAAAAGAGAGAATTGAAGGAGTCTCTAAATAAAAAGCTTTATAGCAAGCAGACATGAGTGACAGCTGTAATGTCAGCCACCTAAATAATGAAACCTAGCGATTTTAAACGTCACTGACAATTCTTGATTCCCTCTAGAAAGGTCACAGGTAATATCTCTAGTCACAGGATTTGCATGTCATAAGAAAAGCTTCGGGGTATGTTAACACATTTTATGCTGAAAGATTTTACTCCTGCTAAATTGTAATGCTATTAACAGGTAAAGATTAACATTAAAACTGACCAAGTTTTATCATCAAGATCACATTTAAGTTGTGCACAGCACCAACCATGTGCGTGATTCTTGGTTTTCTGAGCTGCCATTTTCCTTGAGATGATGCTCACAGCCAATGAGAAAGCAGCAGACACGTAGTAGGCTCCAGGTTCGGCGATGACGGACACACCCGTTGGCTGAGGGAAGTACGCATCCAGCATGGGTTTCAGCGCTCTGTTCACCTGCATCGGAGAAGAATTCAAACCAATTCAAAAAACAAACCAGTAATTGAGAAGGAAAAAAAATAATAAAATACATGATGCACATTATAGCATTAGAAATATTAACATCTGAGGAGAAAAATTAGGCAAAGAAAACAAGCTGAGGAGGCATTATAACGTTTCATATCACAGCACTGTTGTATTCTTGAAGATGATCGGTCAGAAGATGTTGATTTAATTAATTTTCTGTAACAGCAGTGCTGGCTGTAATTCAAATCACAGGTTTATATTAATGTGCTCAAATATTAATTTGACTTATTAACATGGAGAGAGAGAATACAAGAGGCTGATGAGGGAACAACAGTTTATAGCTGCAACTATCCCATTTCACGGATGCTCCATGACATTAAACGGATAAAAAGCATGTGTTCCTTAATTAATGAAGCACTTTATATGATATCAGAACAATAACACACTAACAGATTGTGCTGTTATAATAAAACAGGGTGGTAACAGTATCGGGCGGCATGGTGGTGTGGTGGTTAGCACTGTCGCCACACAGCAAGAAGGTCCTGAGTTCGATCCCCAGGTTACACAGTGTGCCTTTCTCTGTGGAGTTTGCATGTTCTCCCTGTACGTGCGTGGGTTTCCTCCGGGTGCTCCAGTTTCCTCCCACAGTCCAAATACATGCAGATTAAGTCAACTGGCTACTCTAAATTGCCCATAGGTGTGAATGCGAGCGTATGTGGTTGTTTGTCTGTGGTGGCCCTGTGGTGGACTGGCGACCTGCATTGGCTCCAGCTTTCCCACGACCCAGACGGATAAAGCGGTATAGATAATGGATGGATGGAAACAGTATCTCCGGCTGTTCCACACTACCATGGTGTTGATTATTTTTCCTTTAATGTCCCCACATGTTTTATTCTTTATATAATATTTATTTAATATTTTTGTTCTGCAGATGGTGCTTCAGCTATGAGCGAGTGAGACAGGAAATTTAGACACTCCTATTGTATTCTATTAGACACACCTCTCTATCGGGTTCAACTCAAACCACTCAGCTTTCTAAGTGGAAAGTAAACATGATTTTAAAATGCACATTACCTTTTCTAACTGAGCCTCGACTCCATCGAAGCCTCCACCAACGTCTAGAACACTCATGGCGAATCCAAGTTCAGCCTACGTTAAAACCAAGGACAACACAATTATATATGAGGCAGGGCTCTAAAGCGAGATATGTACTTGCATCCTTTCCTAAATCAAGTCTGCAGAGCACCATAAAATGGCTGGAGGTAATGTAGAGCTGCTGCTGACTTACCCCCATGTCGAACACACAGCGCGCATCTGACACAGCATGCGTGAAGGCCTCGGGCTCAGCGCAGCAGCTGGGGACATGGAACCTGGGAGAGAAAAACAAATCTGTCACTTACTATGCACAGACATGTGGGAACAATTAGTTATACAATGCATCATGACCCAGCATGCACAGGATCATATTATCTGCACATTGTTAGCTTGTTTAAATTGGAATGAGGCCACCTAGGTAGACAGCATGAACATAGGCAGAACAAGGGCAACTGTCTTCGACAAATCTCAAAACTCATGTTAAGCCCTTTTAAAGATTTCTGACTCTTCTATATCATCCAATTAATCTCATTAGCTGAACTCGGTTAACGGCTACTCACACTAAATACACGTCAACATTGTAAAATATCCATGTGCTGGACTCACTTGACACCGGTTACGTTCAGGCCGAGCTCCTTTGCGCACTCCAGCAGGTGCCTACAGTCCTTCAGCGTGCAGCCGAACGACATGGCCGTCTCCTCGTGCTCACAGCAGCCTGCCGTGTACACCTGCAGCAGCAGCCTAAAGCCGACACGCAGTACTCAGAGCTCAGAACAGTGTGTATGTGCGTATATATACACAGGACTGTCCACAAAATGCCCTCAAGTATAATGATCACTAATAGCTTCAGAGGTTTCAGACTCTCCAGGGCTGTATTTCCATCATCATGAAGTGTTTTATTCCTCTTCAAAATGAAGAAATGTATTACTTCACTGTATAATGCAAAGAAATTACTCAAGGGAAATTGCTTGCCGTGTTAACTACGTAAATCCTGCCACTGAGGGACATTTACTCAACATTTACCATGACAACGGGGCACCTGGATTCTTACTTTGCATTTGGGTGGCAGCGAGCGATCTTCCTCATCTCAGCCTCGTTGTCACACACCAGCAGCCGGACGCCAAGTTTAGCAGCATATTTAATGAGCGAGAGCTGCTTGCAGGCTCCACCCAGGATGACATCTTGAGCCGGGACACCGAAGCTCTTCACCAACTCCAGCTCGGCCTGTGGAAAAATTATCATTAGGACACACCCACCTAGACATTTCTCAGATCTGCTTACCTGTGCTTTACCATACTTCCATCGGTCATAAAACACCATGGTCAACGGACATCATTAATTACCTCAGTTCCAGTCCGACTCCTGTGACCTAAAGGAGACGAGGCAGAATTCACATTTACCTTGCTGGAGCACACGAAACCGGCTCCCAGTGCAGCCAGGATCTCAACCACCACAGCGCTGCTGTTACACTTCACGTCGTAGAAAGGTCGAACCTGGTCCATGTGAGTTTTCCATCGGATCTGCTGCCAAATGACGGCACCCAGATCGGCGACAAAGAAAGCACTCTTTTGTGCCTAAAGGAGAAATGAACACACTGTTAATTGTCAGCTTTAAATCCCCAATAAACCCAAACTGGTTGCTTTTTGGTCTTATAGGCACAACACACAGCGGAGTGTATCCGATTGTGCTGATTAGAATATTACGCCATGTGCACTCCGATCTGTCAGTTTAGTCTATCTGGGGTTTTTTTCTCTCTTTTTTGATGATTAAAACAATTAGGTAAAAAACAAATTAGTCTTTGGGTCTTCTCCCAAATAGAGTTTTGAGCAGCCAAATTTAACCTTTTTTAATTCTTTACTGAAATACAAAATGTCGAAAGGAGCAAAGTTGTCGTTTAAAAATGACATGTTAACCCATTTGGTCAGTCTGTCCCGCCTGGACTCACTTGAGTTTGGTCAGAGATGTGTTTGTTGATCACGTCACGGAGAGCCGTGTCTCCTTCAAGCAGCTCGACAGAACAGAGCAATTCATCCAGCGTCGCCTTCATCGTCATCCACAAGTCCAGTACAACACAGTCATAAAGCAGGTCACCTATTTAGCAAAGCCCTCACAGCTCCTGGGTCCTAGCGATATCCACTGAAAGCAAAAACAAAAGAAAAAAAGAAAAAAACAGGGGGAAACAAAAACACATCATCAGCCTTTCTGTGGTATGCATGAAACTTCGGTGTTTGTGTGAAGATTACGAAGACACACTACTGTTAGTTTAGTAATAACCCACACATGATGCTGAAGAAAATTAGCAATATTGTTATAGGAGCTATAAACTATCTTTCCCTCACTTTTCTCTTTCTTTTATTGAATAAGCACAAACCTTCCTGTGGCAGAAGACTTGATAAAGTTATAAGTTATAAGATAAAGTGACAAAGTTCTGACACTCCCATTAATGTTAAATAAAAACAGATAAGACAAACAATAAGACAGGACGAACACGGTGAGGCTTAAACTCATGAAACATTACAGCAGCCTCAGAATGTTCGCTTCGCAATTCAGTGCCGTGAAAATGACCCCTTGTGAACGAACACTGGTGCGTGCACCGTTTCCTGTGACTTGAGGTCTGTTTTGTACTTTTGCTATTATGGCAGCTGTAATCCCAGCAGGCTCAGCACTCAGTACAGTGTGTGTGTCCTGCAGGTGTACAGAGCAGGCTGTTGTTCGCATTAGGACACGACTATGTTGTAACCAAATCAGTGACGTGGGTTACAGTGCATGCCTCAAACACCTGATGTGTGCAAGAACTGTACATTTCGGCATAAATATCAATGTCAGCCATTTTAGCTGGTTACATGGTTATATCTCAGTGTGACCAATAAAGCAGCAGTAGAGAGTATTACCTGCATTATAGAAGCCATAAATGGTTCATTTATTACCAGTCAAATATCCAGCCGCTGTCCACTAACCGAATGTTGAATTGAAATGAGCTTGAAATTCATGAAATTTGAAAAGGATGAAATTTATTAATCAATGAAAATTGAAGTTTATGAGCTGAACCTTTTTCAGAATCGACTCCAAAGCGTTGGTGTCGATTCCTAGTTTTCAGTGATTGGAATCAGGGAGTCGACTCTTTTCAGAATCGACTCCCAGCACTATTAACATGACCTGAAAACAGAATGATGTGATGACTTCACACACAAGATATATATTTTTTAAAAGTATGCATTGTTTATGTTAATACAATTAAACCACATTGTGATCATCAGTGCTACTGGGGTTGAAAAAAATAAAAAAAATAAAAAATAATAAAAAAACAGCTTAAATTCGTAAAAGATAATGAATGTAAATAGCTTTGCTACTCGTGGCATAGTGTGCGTTTCACAACATCCAAACTAATTTTAACCTTACAATAAGGACTTACAGAATGAGGTCGAAAGCCAGACCCCTCCTGTTATCAGCTAGGATCCCAAGGGGGCTCAGCGTTGAAGTCCAACTGTTCACGGCACACAACCGCTCCTGTGCAGGTCTGACGAGTCACAAGCAGCTGCAAGAAACATAACTACATGTGACATACTATGACAAGGTTATTTGCATACCCTTAGGACAAAATTAAGGCAAAGAAATATGCTACTAAGCAAGATATTTTGCCCAGCACAGTGTGTTGCATAAGTATTCACCCCCTTGAACTTTAATTCATTGAGATTGAGATTACATGACATGAATCTACAAATTAAAATATAAATATATAATAATAAAAAAAAACAGCCCATAACACTGAAGCCAAGAGAAACGCAATACAGTTTGCAAAATTATTTACACATTTATTAGGTTTATTTAAACTGAGGAGATACGCCATTCAAATAATCATATGACACTAATTTAGGGATTTCTTAGAAACAGGGTTACACAATCACAAGTTATACTTTTTTTGGTACACAATTTCACAAACTATACTGATTACACTGCCACCTAATCCTAGTTACATCCATTTCAGTCGAACACTACAAAATGTTGATAAGTTGACTGGTTAGTTGAAGGTGTATATACTCAGGCAACACACTGAAGTTTTCACAGATGTTCATTAGCACAAGTACAAATGGCCAAATAGTAATCGATCTATCTATCAAAAGTTATTACTAGAGACAAATAAAATAATGGAATTAGTTAAAAGGTGAATCAGTATTCTACAATAACTTGTCTCCAAATTTTATGTCGTATGCCACATGTCAAATAAGCCCTTCTTTAAACAAGAAAACAAAACAAACATTTTATGATGGAAATAAATCCATTCTATGTGACTGTCTATCAGCTGATATCTGAGACTAATCCAATATGAACATCATCTAATATGCTGACAGTGCAAGATTCTGTTGCTGCAATGATGTGCTGTAAGATAGCATATGCAATAAAGTTTGTCAGCAGAATGGATAGGCAATCCATTACAGAGCCAATGACTTAGGCCAGAAACAACCCTAATACCTGCTCATAATCAGTCTTAAGATGTTGATTTTGCCTTTATGGTTTTAAGTAGAGCTCACCTTCCCCAGAAAAATAGAAAAAACAAGAGTAGAACTAAAATGGACTTTTCCAACACAAAAATTGTAAAGCATACAAACTTTTGCACTCAACAGCAATCTCGGCTTACTAATGTGGGAAGAGCTTCAAAAGTTAAAACTTTTCTGCGGGAGATAACGCCGCACTCGATATTAAACAAAGACCGACCGAGCCTACAAATCTAAACAAATATTAACAGATTTATGGATAAAGTTTAACATGCCACTTTAATAGGAACACCAGTACATCTGCTCATTCATGCAATTCTCCAATTAACAAATCATGCGATAGCAGTGAAATGCATAAAATCATCCAGACACAGGTATTCAGTTATCTAACATCAGAAAGTAGTCTCAATAACTTTAACTACGGCACGCTGGTTTGAGTGTTTTCAGAAACTGATAATCTTCTTGGGATTTTCATTCATGACAATCATAGAATTGTGCAGAAAAAACAAAACAAAAACATACACCGAGTAAAAATGCCTGGTTGATGAGAGAGGTCTTAAGAGAACGGCCAGACTGATGTGAACCGACAGGAAGGCTACAGTGAGTCAAACATTCGCTCTTTACAACCGTGGTGAGCAGAAAAGCATCTCACAATGCACAACAAACTGAACCTTGAATGAGCTACAACAGCAGAAGAGAACATCGGGGTTCATTTCTGTCAGCCAAGAACCGAAATGTGAGGGCACAGCGGGCACAGACTCACTGAAACTGGACTGTTAAAGACCTGGAAAAAGACCAGGCCAGGTTTAGATGTTTGATGTTTAAATGAAGGCTTGTATCTGCATCCTTTTATACAGGACACTGCTGAATGAAGGCGCAGATATATACACACGTCCCACGTAAAGTGGCATTATTATGATTATTATTATTATTATCATTATCATCATCATCATCAACAACAATAATGAAGACATGTGAGCACAGAGTAACACAGAGCAATGCAATTTGCACTTTCTATTATTTTTGCAGAAGGGCACGCGCCGCTGTGCGGACCGGATATGAACACATCCGCCAAATTTACGACTCTGACAGGAAGAGTTTCATTTGAATTTAACCAGCTTCTTAAACAGAACTTTACATCTACATAACAGATAAGGTTAACCAATTATATAACTAATCAACCAGTTATCGTGTTAGTTAGTATTAGCAGTGTTAATGTTACTTACTGGGTGACCGCTAAGCTAGACAGCTAAGATACTCACCTTAAGTAATTACATTATAGCGCATGTATATACTTATTTATTTTATTATTTAAAAGGCTGACCTTATACACTTTAAAGATGTTTAATTTTCAGGGAACTCGTGCGACAAATACAGGAAACGGATTAACTTACACCCACTCACGAGCACTAGGTGTATGTTAGCTTAGCTTACTTACCCGAGAGAAATTCCCAGTCAAAGGGTTAAACCGTCTTCTCTTTTTCGGCGGAATGTTTACAGAATAAAGGGAATACCAATAATAAAGATAAAATGTTGAATTTTAACGGTCATATATTTATACATCAGCAGCCGAACGCGGATATTACTATTGAGGGCGGAGGAAGATAAAATACGCCTAGCATGCTAGTTAGAGACTTCCTTGAAGCGTTGCTAGATGGAGGGGGCAGGGCCACGTTTTGCGTGTTTATAAGCCAATCAGATGACAGGAGGCGCGTGCCAAACGCATGTCCAACGACCAATCCAACAACGTGTGTATCAAAGCTGCTGAAGGTGACAGGAGAAGGGGCGGGGTTTGGGTTTAAAACAATTAAAGGCGCTTTATACCGCACTATACTGTATAATTTACCTGAATTTACCTAATCTACCTGAAATAAACAATTATTTAATACACTAGAATGCTATTTGGGGCGGATCTCGCTGGTCACACTGTGCATATTCACGTTACTGTCTTATTGAACCTTCAAACGGTTAAATACGTTTTATTTTAAAATATACTGTAACTTTATGTATTTGGGGAGACAGGTAGATAAATGATTATAAAATAATAATTTTATGATAAACAAATACAGATTTATAGATTTGTAGGTTTAAGAGTGATAGATCTATACATCATCAGGAAAATATTCAATTAAATTTAATTACTAATATTTTATTAAAAGTATACTAGAGGTCGGAAACAGGATAGATAGATAGATAGATAGATAGATAGATAGATAGATAGATAGATAGATAGATAGATAGGCAGACAGGCAGATAGATAGATAGATAGATAGATAGACAGACAGACAAACAGACAGATGGATGATAGATAGACAGACAGGCAGACAGACATGTAGATAGATAGATAGATAGATAGATAGATAGATAGATAGATAGATAGATAGATAGATAGATAGATAGATAGACA
>JAQQZR010000019.1:3460196-3472936 GCA_030068235.1 Notoglanidium macrostoma
GATAGATAGATAGATAGATAGATAGATAGATAGATAGATAGATAGATAGATAGATAGATAGATAGACAGACAGACAGGCAGACAGACAAACAGATAGATAGACAGACAGATAGATAGATAGATAGACAGTCAGATAGACAGACAGACAGACAGACAAACAGATAGATAGATAGATAGATAGATAGATAGATAGATAGATAGATAGACAGATAGATAGATAGATAGATAGACTTACCTGAAGCATAACATTTTTCACACGTGCATGTTTTCCATGCTCTGTATATGATTTCTTGCACTGCACTGTTAGCTGAAGGATTATATTTATGATGTGAAAATATTGTCTAGTCTGCAGGCTTTTAGCACATCTCTCGAGTCGAAGCTCAGTGTCCAGCGTATGAGCAAAACAGATGCTGCTCCTTTATTTGAGAGCTGCTCTGAGGGAGGAGTGATGACCGCTCACACCAAGGGTCTCATAAAGAAAAAGAAAAAACAAACAGAGGAAACGAATGTGAGGCTTCTGTGGGCTCATGATTTAGTGATCTTGTGAGACAAGTCTAATCATATTGTGGAGAATTTTACATTCTCTGTAGGAAGTTCCCCTAAATTCACCTGTATGAAAGTCACTCATTTTCTTCCTATTCATTTGTATATTTTTGGCTCAGGAATTGTTATAGTTATGCACATACTGTATATGATTTTGAAATGAAAATGTGATTTTTTTTTCTCACCATATGCTTAATTCCATGCTTCATTCCAAATTTAATCCAGCATCTTGCACTCTGCACAATTGTACTATGGGTCCTCTTGCACATTTTTCTACATACATGTAGATATGTATATGTATATATATTGAGATACATTGCAAGGAAACCGGAGTTCAATTCCTTGTATGTGTACACATACTTGGCCATTAAAGCTGATTCTGATTCTGATTAATTTTGTGCTAATTACAATTTACAGTACATGAAAATGCAAAACTTTAAATATAGGTGTAATTGCTAATGTAGATGGTTATAATGCAGTATAGATAGTGTTAGAATTCTCATATATTCAGTGACATGTGACATGAAATGACATATTTAAAACAATAATCAATTTTGTCCCCCAAACCCCTTATAATTACATGGTCTGATTCATCTCTGATATCTGCAGATACACAGCAGTTATTTTATAAAGACATGTGCATCTTCTGGTATTCAGTGACATTGTTATGCAGTCCAACTCTGCCTGTACTCACCCAAGTGTAGCCACGACGTGTGGGGTCGTATTGTAGATATGTTTTAAAATATATGTTTCAAAAATTGTAGATACAAGCTTTAATAGGTAGAACTATTTAATCGTCTGCACTTGTCTACTTCCATTTTCTAACTAAAATCCCACCTTTAACTACTAGGAGGCGGGGATTCTGGGGGAACTGGGGCACTGAGGGAAAATGAATTCCGGTTCTCCAAAATGGCTGCAGTTTTATATATTTATTGTATAATTAGTATTGTGCAAAGTCTTAGGCACATGCTGTAAAGTAAAGATGAATTTAAAAATAATAAAATTAAATCTTTCTACTTTGAAAAATACTACAACATGCAGTAAAGATCAATAAATTAAACAAAGTCGATATTTGATGTATCGACCTTTTCCTTTTTTTTCTTAATCAGTAGTCCCAGGTACAATTGGTGAAGTTTTATAAGGAAAAGATTAAGGCTTTTTCTCAAACCCCGACTCGTAGGATTTGATCTCACAACCTTCTAGTCCATAAAATTTACTCACTGCTGAGTTACACATCAATGTTAAACCTTGTGTAAACTGGTTACCTTGTGCACGGGATGATATGTATGCATGCTTGCGTGTTTGTCATGTAGAATAAACACTCCAAGTGGAATGAAAATGTCGAATGACCCAGTGCAGCTGGAATGGGGAAGTGACACAATGCCTCTGTTTGTTCGACCAGCATCAGCGCCACATTGCCAGTGAAAGTTTGTCCCTCTGGACCACACAACAAGTGTTCCGCGTTCTGTGCCGGCTCCCGCAGGACTATAAATGACTGCATGGCTCCTAATCTTGCGTTGCATCTAAAGTGGCTCCCAGTACAGCGAGATGTTTGATTACCATTGTTCTGGTTAGAATAGTATCTGAGTGTGAGGCGCCTGTCGTTGGCAAGACATGTGTTTTGCCCGCTGCAGGCTGTAACACCCCACGGCTTTGCATTGTGCAAGAGGAATTCATATCTTATACAGCACCGTTATGGCTATTCAAAACGAACGCAACTAAAGACCTGTCTTGAATTCTTTGAATTTAGGAATAAGGGACATAGTTACATAAGAGGACTTAAGTTTTAGTGTATTAAAAGTTTGCATGCCGTTAGGACAAAATGACAGTGCAATTTAATTTGGGTCAAGATTCATTCATTTTCAGTAACCAATTTGGTGGCAGGCGGCATGGTGGTGTAGTGGTTAGCACTGTCGCCTCACAGCAAGAAGGTCCTGGATTCGATCCCCGGGTCACCCAGGGTGCCTTTCTGTGTGCGCCTCTCGCCCCAAGATGCTGGGATTGGCTCCAGCTTCCCCGCGACCCAGACGGATAAAGCGGTATAGATAATGGATGGATGGCTGGATGGATGGAATTTGGTTGCAGTGACTCTGGAGCCCTTTGGATCTTGGGCACATATGTGTATGTGTTCTGTGTTATGGACATGCGCGTCATCCAGGGTGTATTCCCTCCTGGAACCCAGGATTCCCAAGATCCAACATGAATCCACCATGTCCCCAAATATGAACGAATAAATGTCACAGTATATTAAACTGTGTAAATGACTGGCACTTGCTTGGACCAAAGACTGACCAAAACTGGATGTATGTAGCTTGATATAAAGGCCCTGATCACATGACTAAAATACTGTGAGGTTAAATCCCAGGACTTTGCTGGGTCGCCTGGATTTTGGATTCTGGATCATTTGTAAGTTGTTTTGCATGAAAGTGTCTGCCAATAGAATAAATTAAAATTGAAGCAGTGCCACTGGCAAATGATAAAAAGATCTTTGTATGCTTTTTTTATTCTGCAGCAAACACAGAACTCATTACTGTGGTCTTGGTTTTGATGGCCAACATTTCCAAATCCTTGGATTCTTTCATATTCGCAATTGATACCAACTAAAACCTGGGCCTGGATGAAAAAAAGAATGCTTCGAATGACTCCATGATAAGATAATCATCATTATTTTTACCATTATTTAAGAATGTTCACCATTAGCACATTTCAAAGTACCTCAAGGACACTGATATCAGTTCTGCCTAAAAATAGACCAAAACAATGGCGCATATCTTGGGTGTTCTCCCTCATTATCTTTTACCCTTTACCCTTAAAAGGCTGAACTCACCACACCTACTGTCCATTGCGCTAAAGCACTAAAATGCTGTATATCAGTGTTATCTTCGTTATGTTTCTCACTGGTGGTGAGAAATTACTCACAGTTCTTCAGAAATTACTAAGCAGTTCATGTGAGGAAACCCACCAACATCCCCGAGTTAAAGCTGTTCTTTATGGAGGAATGTCATGGCAATGTTGGGCTATCAATGAATTCTTTGAACTGTTCTTTTTTCTGTGGCAGAATGACTGTACAACATACATTTTAATAGAAAAAAAACAAGAATTTGGTGCACAAGTTTTAATTTATTTTGGGTTTTCTGAAATCAGAATCAACACAACCAGCTTTATTGTGTGTTTGGAGTCATTGTCCTGTTGGAACACCCAACTGTTTCGAAGTTTCAGGTGATGGTTTGAGGTTTTGCTGAAGAATTCTGAGGTTGTTCATTATTCCATATCACTTTGTGCAATGCACCAGTTGTGGAATGGATGACGCATTAAGCTTAAAACAAGTCCTGACTTCGACCCTATCAAAAATATCTGGACTGTGGTTAAAAGTCGGGTACATGCCAGGAAAACACAAATCGAATTGAACCCTACCAATTCTGCCAAGAAGAGTGGTCAAATATCCAACCACAATTCTGCCTGAAGCTTGTTGATGGCTACCAGAAGCACCTGGTCAAAGTGAAACTTGCTAAGGGACATTTGACCAAATGTTAGGTGTGCCATATGTATATATTTCACCCTATGTTGATTTCACTCACTCATTTGCCATATCGCTTTATCCATTGCGGGTCGTGGGGAAGCTGGACCCAATCCCAGCTGACTACGGGCAAGAGGTTGGGTACACCCAGGGCAAGCCTCCAATCCATTGCAGGGCTAATAGAGAGACAAACAACAATTCACACTCACACCTATGGGCAATTTAGAGCAGCCAATCAACTTAATCCACATGTCTTTGGACTGTGGGTGGAAACCAGAGTACCTGAAGAAAACCCACACCGGTACAGGGAGGACATGCAAACTCCACACAGAAAGGGACCCAGGACCTAGGCTTAGGGTTTTTCTATTAAAGATGTATGTTGTACAATCATTCTGCCACAGAAAAAGAACAGTTCAAGAAGTGATTGAAAGTGCATTGCTAATGACCAGGAGTTTGTGAGTTCACATCCCATGACTTTCACTGTTGAACCCTTTATTAAGGCCTTAAATTTTCAGCTTTATGTTCGCCTTGTAAGAATGAATATAAATGTCAGAACCGACTCTTTTATTCCCCTGACATCACCGATTCTAATAGGCTGCATGAATCTACAGTCTGTGCTAGAAAGAAACAAGCCCTAGCCTTAGCTCTTTATATTATTTGATGTATTTTTCTTCCAGCCATTGGGGGTGCTGTTGCACTTAGTTCCACAAAAGTCCTATACACATTTGTTAGCAATAAATGATCTGAGGTGGATACTAAAAAAAACTCTCATATTGTTGTCTTTATATCCTCGAAAGACCATTATATCACTTGTGCCTGCAGCTGGGACCTCTTTACTGGAAATGCAGTTTTTTCAGTCAGTATTTAAAACCTCATGTGCTGATGACATTTGGGAAACTAAGGAGTCGCTGTAACAACACGCTAGAGACACGGATGTCGCTGGAGACTAAACAGCCACCAATATTCTCCTCCTGCCACCCTGATATGCATGCGAGTGACTGATTAAGCGACGCGTGCGTTGATATTGTCCCCGTCGACTGGACCGACGCCAGCCACTGGGCAGTGAAGCGCGTCTTTTGATCTGAGCATTCGGCTCCAGTCAGTCCCGGCATTGTGTCCTAACACAATGCAGCCCAGACCTGGTGAACTCCACAAACAGATCCCTTTGTGGTTTTTTCCTCAAATGCAGGGTGGGGGACACCCATGGACAGGAAGTGGGACTTCAGTCCAAATACAGAAGGCCGTGCCTCCCTAGGACAGGGCGGCTGACTGGGCATTCCTGAATCTAACCTCCAGGGAAAAGCCAGTGCTGAAAACTCAGATTGTTTAAAACAGATCTCTGATGTTCCCTAGTTTATGTATTTAATGCATTATTTAAAGAATCCATTTCCAGCATTTGCTGTTGTATAAATGGCAATGGATTTGGTCTTGTTTAAGTATTCATCCCCCTTGAACATTTTGAAGTGTCACTATAGTATTTTTACTATTTGATTTACACACCATGTCTGCCAATGGTGAAAAATATATTTTTTGTGGCACAAAAGCAGAACATTTGTTGGTTGCATAAGTATTCACCCCTCTGGGAAGAACCACCTTCTTGGTGTTTGCAATTACAGCTGCAGGTCTTCTGTCTCTGTAAGCGTTGCACTTTTTTGCCTATTTTTCTTAGCAAAATTGCCGAAACTCTGACATAATGTATGAAAACCTGTTGTTGAAAAGGAATTTTCAACTCTTGCCAGAGATCATATATGTGTTAAAGTTACGCGTGATTAATAAGTATGTTTAATTTAGGTTATTTTGCATTTTAAACCTTTTTGTTGCTAATGGATTTGTATTTAAAACTTATCATTACCGTAACATGTTTATGTTTATTTAAAAAAAAAACCCAGTTTTTTCTTCCATTCAGAAAATATCTGAAATTCCGAGGAACATTTCACCAGATAACTAAATTGACATAAAATATTTTTTCGCTAAGCTATTGTTTAAAGCTGTTTGCTACCACAGAATTAAAATAGTGACATGATGCTAAATCAAAAATTAAAGTCCTTATATTTGAATTTTTAGTGTTGCTGTATCCAGTGTTGTATTGTTTCCTGAGCTGTCACTGCTACAAAGCTGATATTAGTGCCTTAATATCAGGCTTGTAAAATATGTCAATATCTAATGAATAGTGCTATTTATCACCTTTAATAACACACCCTATCATGATTTATTCTTTAGTTATGTAAGTTATCTAAGTACTTCGTTCATTTCCTTTCCAATTCATCCTCTTTTTTTGGTCACATGTTTCACTTTAGGTCAGGTCATGTGACCATTCAGAGTGGCCACATACAAAGGTTCAGATTAAATCAACAGAACATATAATTATATATAAAATAACTATTCCATTAAATTTAATTAAAATAAATTGAATTTAGAACTTAACTTACTGTAAAAATAAACTTGTTTACAGCTTCACGACAATCTCAAAACTCACCTGTGGCTGAGAATTAAATTAAATAGATTAAATGTATGAGTGCAGTAGCACCTCCGCTGCGTTAGGTGGCGCTGTGACGCTGCGGGTTCTCCCGTTTCTCTTTCTCCGGCGGATCAGCTGACTTTGACGCGTCTGGAAACACCACAGTTATGACATTATGAATATCCATTCGTGCGATTTACCGCTTTAGATATTATACAAGTCATAGGCACCAATTAGTGTTTTATCTACTTTTTACCACGTGTATACTCGCCTAGCCTAGGTAAGCTGTTTTTCTGTGAACTCATTCATTGAACATGTTCATTCTGCTGTGTTGATTTGCTGCGAAATATAATGGCAGCTAGCTTTTAGCCATGTTAGCTTTGTAACCTTTCCAGAAAAGCTAGCGTTAGCTAAATATACGAGAGATATATACGTAATGCGCTGCATAAAATAGCACATTATATTACAGTGCATACATTACAATACAATACAACGCAAAAACAGCCAGGAGTCACAATATGATCAGTGTGTTTGAGGCAAGAAATATAAAATAATATTATCAAGTTCAACAAATTGTTGGCATAATGATTATTTTTTGGGTTTTTTTTGGAATTTGTGTCTAGAATTACTAAAAAAAACCAGTATTAAATACTGGGATTCTGTGTGTGCGACTCGTTTTTGTGTCAGAACTCAAGCTCTTTTAATCGGCTTGATCCGAAATGTCGTCCTGTACTACTTAGTGCACTTCACAGGTCAGCGTATAAACCGCTAGCTTCAATGTTATTTAACCTATGCAGTGCATCTATGTAGGGGGGGAAGCAGGCATTTGGCATTCAGCCGTATTTACTGCAGCAGTTATGTACGTGACGGTCAAGTGCATAGAAAATTGCAATTTTAAACCATGAAAAACATATTTGTAGAATAATACGTTGCTGTGTATATTTATTATTACCCAGTACACTGTTAAAATCTATTTAAATAATTTTAAATATTCATTTAAGTCTTCGTGTATGAATATGTATCAGTATGCAAATTTTTGGGACCGCCCCCACGTCAAGGCATCGCTCATATCGCTAACGCAAGATCATTTAACTAGCTAGTTAGCTAACTAGCTAGTACACTAACCCGCATTTGTTGAAGCTGAATAAATGTATATCCAAAAAATAAAATGTGGACATTTTCCTTTTACCCCCATGTGACCAAAAAAACCCAAAAAAAAACAAAACATTTGCTAACGTTTGCGTTTTCAGTTTTGTGATAGATCAATGAGGCAAATGTTGATTGTATTTTTCAAGATTAAAGAACCCGTTAAGCTAGCTTTGTTGCTCAGACTTTAGGATCGAAGCTGTGTGTGCTGTGAATTGTCAATAATTTTGTAGAAAAAGGGTAAAAAGATATCTAATCACAGTTTAAACTAACATGGTTGATAAACTCTTACACATGCTACATACTAAAGTCTTCTAGGAGAGTAAATGCACTTCAATTTACCAGAATGTAGGATCTGGGTTAGTGACCAGGAGGTTGAGTTCACATCCCTTGAGTACGGTCTAACTGTCACACATGAAGACATGAGAGACAAACACAAAGTATTGAATACATTGTAAAGTCAGGGATGAAGGAAACAAAACAGAACTGTCAGAAATATCAACTTTTACCTCAGACCTGTTGGTAAATTGAGGAAAAAATGACCCAAAAATGACTAACTTCACTTGGCATCAAACGTAGACTGTAATTTCAGGAACACCACCATCACAAAATCTTATTTATTTATGTATTTCAACTTATTATTAACCTATTTCAGCATAGCAATAGGGTCCAGAAATGTATTGAGAAGCTGAAAGTTTCTGGAGACCAAGAACTATACAGTTCCTGAAAAAGTTCCAGCTCCAACTGTTCAAATCTGGGATTTGGCCATGTTTGCCCCCTTTTATAAGGAATTTTCTAGAATTTTCTTAATGTAATCTTTGCAACACAGCAGCTCTCCAAATGTTGGCTGTAAAAATAAATGTCACAGACCCAATTCAGTACAGATCCATTCCATGAACATTATTTAAATGCAGTGCAATAATATTTTGTCTGTTTATCAGAGCCATAGTGCTTTCTATTCTTGAACGTTCAAGTGAGAGAACATATTAGGTCCAAGTTCATGTTATTTAGGCCGACTTGTTACTTCCCCCAAGAAGGTCATGCTTTTTTTTTTTGTTGTTTGTCTGCCTGTATGTAGGATTGTGCAAAACATACCAAATTGATTTCCATGGAACTTGGTGGAAGGGTGTAACATGGGCCAAGGAAAAACTCATAAAATTTTGGAGGGGATCAACACATTTAATTTCACTAAGGTTGCGAAAGATGGAATTTGGTCTTGGTGCAAGTCTGCGCTCAACAATGCCATACATCTTCAAATCCAGTAGATGGCAATAATGTTCAGCAGTGACAAAACATGGCCAAAGTAGAAAAACGATGATTCCATTGGAAATATATCCCTACATACAAAGTGGTTGCGGATGCAATTAAAGCGTCGACTGTTGTCCTTGGCGGTGGTCTGATCTCTCCAAATGCCCTTCTAGTTTGTATTATGGTTTGGAGAAACTCATTAAAAAAGGGACCAGTCAAATAGGTTAATAACTATAAAAATGCAATAATAAATTTACCAGAGAGCACAGATGGCTGTGGCGTCATTGTGATTCGAAATCTCCCAATCCTAGGGTAATCATTTTTCTGTTGCACCACTCGGAACCCCTGATATAATAACTTTGATCATGGTTGGCTGTGATTTTCTGTGCTGTAACTAAATTACTATAAGAACCAATGCTGTAGCGTATGTGCAATTACTATAAACAAGATTGTCTGCTCATTTCCCTGTTCTGTGAGAAGAACAAAAATCTGTTTAGTCCAAACTCACTTGTAATGGAATCCTAAGGGCGCAATTGTAACCCATTAATAAGCCTAATATTTTGTGAATAGACACTCCATAAATCAATATACTAATTTCTAAAACCTCCACAGAGCAAGACTTCATGCATGTTCTGTAGGACTGTATACGTAATAAAAGCAAGCTCTTGCTGTTTTTCTGTCTCAGTGTTCAGTCATGACGGAGTTCTGGTTGATCTCGGCTCCTGGAGAGAAAACCTGCCAGCAGACATGGGACAAGCTGATGGTGGCCACCACTCGCACCAACAACCTGTCCACTAACAACAAGTTCAACATCCCGGACCTGAAGGTTCTGCCATTTGTTAAATTTATCCAAACTTCACATACTCTTTACCATCAGTGAAATGTATTGTGAGCTATTTACATCCATGGTATTTAGATTCATTCGATATTCATGCCTTTGTCAGACGGAACTGTTGGCTAGTTTTGCGTATTTCCCGTCTGAGGAAATTCAGGACTTCTCTGTTTGAGTAAGCCTTGAATCCTTTCAGTTCCTCTTGCACGAATCCCGTGTGAGCGAATCTAACTGTCCACGCGTCCCTTAAAGAGAAGTTAAAGGAACTTTCACAAGGCCTAATATGTATTGTTTTCAGTAAGATAAAGGACTACCCAGTGCTTACATTAGTATGTATATATGTAGTAATGTATGTATTACATATATACATACTGTACATATAGATACAACCACAGTCTTTCTTAAACATAGTCTGGTAAAGCTTACCAAAACATCTCTGTGCCTTCACTAAGGACTAAAGTATTGGCACCCTTTTTTTGGTTTGGGTGTGATGTTCTTGGAGCACCAACATACAGGAGGCTCATCTTTTAGTTTTGTAACATTTTAAGGGCATCTATAAGCATTTATTATTGTTGTTACATAATGCTGACTTTGCACATCTTTTTAGGATGAAAAGAACGGGCTCCTCTTTGCCGCATAGCAGCAGCGTGTACCCCGTTATAAGTTTGTGTGCACCCAATGAGGCGAGAACAGAGGCGGCGCCGCTTGAAGCTCTGACTGATCAAACACAGCCTGGCTGCGTTTTCTTTGCTCCATCATGCTGCTTTCTGATCAAAGCCCATGTCTCTGCATTCCCCTGCAGGTCGGGACGTTAGATGTTTTAGTCGGACTCTCAGACGAGCTGGCCAAGTTGGACTCTTTTGTGGAGAGGTATGTTTTTTTTTTTTTTTTTTTTTTTCCTTAGTCTATCTCCAGGAAAACATTGCAGTGCAAACCATCACTCTGTTCACACTCTTTGATCTGAACAAACTTTTCCAGTCTCGTCTCGTCCGGGCTATTTCAGTTTGTATTCTGTGAAAATTTGTGTTTGCGATGATGCGATCAGGCTGAGTGTTCAGGATTCGAGTCAAAGGACTTTAATCTTTCCTGCTTATTTAGCGTGCTGAGGAATCTCACCCGGCAGTGTGATGCCCGCTGTCCCTGGCTAAAATTAACCATTAGCAGTTTGGTGACACACCAGTGCCTTTTTCCTCAATCATATTTAAAACGCGTGACCTATGCCTCAAACTTGGTAACAAGGTTCTATTTATAAGTGTCTGGAAGCTCTAAAAGCTCAAAATTCACAGATGGGGTTTTTTTTTTTTTCCCCTTTAACGTGCCACTCAGACCTGCAGCAGCTGCATTAAGGAACAATTCTATTTAGGAAGTAAAGTTCTCAGGTTTTATCTGACCAATGTGCAATCAGTATTCATCAGGCTTCTTTTCATGATCACTGCCCAAATATCAGGCAATGCTTTATTGCTTCAGAGTTTCTGATTCATACATCTGACCGTGACTTTAAACTATTTATAGTTATATAAAGTTATAGTTCTGAGCGAAACCGGTGGAGCAATTCCTTTTTTTGATCTGTTACTTTTTTAGCTTCTCTGGCTTTTCTCAGTTTGCCTTTTAGGCTCTCACTAAAGTGTGTTTTCTGAGGACAGTACAGGATGGTAACAAGGTGTGATGCGTGTTTGATGCGGTTTGCAGTGTGGTGAAGAAGGTGGCGCAGTACATGGCCGACGTGCTCGAGGACAGCCGTGATAAAGTTCAAGAGAACCTGCTGGCAAACGGAGGTGAGCCGAGCACCGGCATCTCCTTCATCCCTGCACTTTTCACTCCACACCTTTTCTGAATTTTCTCATTCCTGCTATTATTAGTGGATCTGATCACCTACATCACGAGGTTCCAGTGGGACATGGCGAAATACCCCATAAAGCAATCTTTGAAGAACATATCTGAAATCATATCGAAGGCAAGTCTGGATGAATGTTTTATGAGTAACAATAATGCTCATGGTCACGGTTCTGTAAAGGGAGCGAGTGTTTCGGGGTCCGTGTGAGGCGTGCTCGGACACCTGAGCCGTGTCACTGGAATGCTGAATAATGACGCTTTTGTCTCCCTCTTCTGTTAACAGCAAGTAACGCAGATTGATAACGACTTAAAGGCTCGAGCTTCAGCCTACAACAACCTGAAGGGAAACCTGCAGAACCTGGAGAGGAAGAACGCGTGAGTGAAGAACACTAGCATGACCAAACTGTTAGTGACTGTAGTTAAATCTATTTGGTTTAAGACTGGCGTTTAAGTTAAAGAATCTGAGGCGTGGTGGTGTTTTTTTTTTTTTTTTTTTTTACCTAAACACGAGAAGTCATATGGTGATGTTGAAGCTGTGCTTCACACCAGATTTACCACAGTTTAAAAAAAATTGTGTACTGTGACTATAGAACACTGCCATCAATGCAAGGATCATGCAAAATTTTACACAGAGTGCAAAAGTTTGCACATCCTCACTGTTTTTAAATGATATAGTCTACATATAGCCTTTTCAACTAATACAAAGAGATGGAAATTAATTGTGCGTGTATCCTGTAACAAGTAACCAAAACGTTTTTAAATTAAAAAGGAAATTTTTTTAAATTTTTTCATTTTACAGTAAATCAACTAATCGTATCATTTTGACCATTGTATGCATATTTACACTTGTAGTAATTAACGGTCTTGATAGTAGTTTATATTCCTAGTCCTTGTATGCCCTACAGCAGCTTTTCATTCAGCACAGAATGAGCATTAACAATAGGGAGGAATTCTAATAACAATTGATTTTACGCGGCACGGTGGTGCGGTGGTCAGCACTGTCGCCTCACAGCAAGAAGGTCCTGGGTTCGATCCGCAGGTCACCCAAGGGAGCCTTTCTCTGTGGAGTTTGCATGTTCTCCCCGCGCATGGGTTTCCTCCGGGTGCTCCGGTTTCCTCCCACAGTCCAAAGACATGCAGATTAGATCAACTGGCTACTCTAA
>JAQQZR010000019.1:3543157-3564189 GCA_030068235.1 Notoglanidium macrostoma
TATTATATATAAAATACTTATCCATAAATTATTGGTCATTATGATTTGTCAAATCTGTAGGAATTTGGATTTGTAGGAATTAGTGGTATGCTTTTGTGTGTGCATTGTGCTCCGTACTTGCTGCCACTACGTCACTGATATCTGTCACTGATGTTAAATATAGACGCTTTTTACTTTCTTAACCTGTAATATTTTGCACTGTATATAAATACGAAGTGTGTCTATGAAAATATTTAGCACTGCAAAGCTACAATTTATACACCATTCAAACAAAAATGGGCCTCTTACGGTTTTTTCAAGATTAAAGGGTTGTTACAATATCACTTGGTCTTAACTATAGCACCATCTGTTGTTTAAATATTAAAAGGATACTGGATGGGTAGGTGTAGACAAATCATACTGGTGTAGACAGGTTTAGATCTTACATGACCAAATGTTACCAGTTTGTTAACAGTGATTCTTTAGAGTGTAAAAACGTGCAGTATGGTGTCCCCCAAGGCTCTGTACTTGGCCACCTACTATTTTTCCTTTATATGGGCATGTATTACGCAAACAAAAGACTTCCACTTGTACTCAGAAGATTATACTTACCAGTTACTTAGCCATTATACTTGTAAGTTTGGCCAGATTCGTATGGGAAAATTGTGTCAAATATATAAATGTCTGTATTAAGAGAAACTTCCTTCCATTAGATTTTAATACAACAGAAATGCTGATATTGGGTGTTGATTTGCAGTTGCTGAGTTCACCATAGAGCCTGACTATTTTTCTGTGAAACATAAAGCTACATTTAGTGACCTCTAGCTTATCATTTGTTTCGCTAAAACATGTAAATCTCTAAAAATGGTTTATTATTTAAGAAACAGTCAAAACCAGTTGATTGTCAAGAGCGTCAATGGGGAAGCCTCTGTCCTTCTTACTAATTTTGTGCCTTAAAATACACTTTAAACAGGAATTAAGCTATTAAAGCTATTGATATTGGATCAATAGATATTGTTCTAATGAGAATCTCAGATGGACAGATGGACTGCACCAAGTGGTGGAGGCATAATAAGACATCTGCAAACCCTACATGATGCTGAGAGGCCACTGCATACTTGCTTATTTAATTATATATATATATCAATATTTAAAGCAGTGAATGGTTTATCTGTGGATAACTTGCTGAGCTACTGAAGCAGTATAACCCATTTCCGAACTTTCCTCAGCTGATGTTGCCTTACTCTTAATCCTGAGGATTTTTCCCAGCTATGCCAATAAAGATAATTTTCATGACCCCTAAACTTTGGAACAGTGCTTCAGGGGACATTAGGAATATTATTAAATCTACATACTATAAATTTACTTATAATTATTTAACCTGGCTTAGTCCTAAAGCATTTTAGGGTTAAAAAGTGTTGTGCATAAGTGGCACTCTGGCAGTTCTGCAAGCTAATAATACATCATTAATACAAATACAGTAACATAAGAGACCATGACTGGCATTATATTGTACTTACACATTGACATCACACAGGTTGCAGTGCAGATTGTCTATGACATGTGGTTGTTTCTTCCTGTCGAACACAGGCATCGGGCTGGAGTAATCCTTCTTCACGCGCACAGCATAGTCGGCCGGGTCCATGGTGACCGCTGCCAGATGAGTCAACAAGTGCAGGACGAAGACTGCACCAATCACCTGGTTGGAACTATGTTAAGGTTTTATACTACATGTACACATAAGGTAAACTGATCAGTTGAGTCGAGTGATGGCGAGTCATAGTTTGTGAATTGAAAGCAGGTGTGCATTCGGAGTGTCAGACTGGGCAGAGGGTCAACTCAAGAAACTTTAGACATTTTGGATTGTGACACAACCTGCTTCATTCCTTATATAAATGAACCATTACTGTCTGGGTCATGTGACTGAATCAACTTTCCAATTCAAATTTTCCAAACTACATACATTTGGACTAATCGTATTGCGTAACTCTGTGTGTTTTGTGAAGAGGAGAATGAGATATATATAACTAAATGTCAGCAATTGCAGTTAACTGATATAAGGTTACATCTGTACTGGAACCTACTGTATATATACTGGAATATGTACAGCACAGAGTCAGTTAATTATTGGTACACCAGAAAGCTGACATGAACTCAGTCATTGCACTCCTCTACTCTACTGAAACCCGTTTCTTAGTAACAGTAGGCTACAGCTAAAGTACATCAAAAACTGAGCAGGATACTCCGTATGAAATGTAGTTCCATGGTGGAGGCAGGAGTGGGATATAAACTCCAAAGCCTACAATGCCCAAGAAGCTGTATATGAGCCATGCCACAGGCTGGAGAACATGAAGTGGTGAGGACCATCCGTTCACTCTAGAGTGAATTGGTGCGGTGACGAGTTCGTTGCTGCTTCCTCCCCATGTCGGCACTGTGCGTCTGAAACGCCGCTCGATGCAGCTGACCTGCAACGCAGTGTATTAGCTTTACAAGGCTGTGATGGCTATCTGATGCCCAGTTTTTGCCTAAATTGAAATGTTAATTGCATTTAACATTACAATTCATATTGAGCTTCAGGCTTTAAATGAGAGGTTAATTTTTTTATTACCATTTAATTTAATCTGCTTAAGATGGTTTTTGGAACAGCCTTGTCTACTTGCTAAAGAAAACTCAGTTGATAACTAAACACTATATCACTCAGTGCATATTTATTCCTCTACTGCCTGTAGTTTGAACTCTCTAATACAGGATGTTTCTGTCTTACAGCTCTAATCCTTAACTCAGTCTCATTTGCCAGTGAAATGAGCTAGTCATGAAAGTTTTATCTTCACTGAAGCTGCAAGTCCAAATGCTAATGCACTGTTTACCCAGGAAAATGTTACTGTTAAAAAAATGAAGCATGTCCCGTCAGAAACAGGCCTTCCACCGCTTCAGGATATATAGCTGATTGTGTTCTATGTACACATGCCTGGGGGTATAAAAGGTTACTTCATCCATTGGTGCTTTCACTTTATGAACACGATTTTCCTTGGAGAACAAAATACTAGGTGAAATTTCAACTTGTGTTTGTTGTACAATTAAACTAAGCAACCTGAATAAAGAGAGACCTGTTTAACTGTAGGGAGGAGTTCATTGTGCCAATCGACGTGGAAAATGAGCAAAGTAATTGGGTTGCCTAGCAAACATAACCACAAATCTCCTGTCATGCAGTACGCTCCTGCTGAGTCGGGCTGGTGTTTAGTCCACCGTGTACCTGTATTACTCTTTTATCTGTGTTATTATGTGTTTAGACTTCCTTTGACTTCTTTTTAGTTGTGTATAAAAAGTATTAAACCTTCGTTTTGCATGTGTAGTTTCTATTTTATCTGTATTAGGGTTAGACCTAATATTATTTTAACACTATTCCATCTGCGTTTAGCATACCTTTTACTTTTATTAGTCTTCTGCCTGTTTGGTCTACATCTAAGCTATATAAGTCAGCATTCTGCCTCCTTCTTGTGTTTAGTCCATCTTTCACCTGTGTTAGTTTGCCTTTTACCTATATTTCATCAACCACCTGGCTATATTAGTGTTCAGTTCAGCTTTCAATTTTATATAAATTTTTACCTGCATAATTTGGTCCACCATTTATCTGTATTGATCTTTCACCTGTATTTTGTCAGCCTTTATCTGTGTTTAATCTTTTTACTTCTATTAGTTTATTTATTGTAACTGTCTAGGTTATGCTGGGACAAGACTATACAAATGTAGCCTGATTTTGACACAATTTTGTCATGGTCAACAAGTTTCCAGTGTCGGGCCTGAATATATATATGTTGGGAATGACAAGCAGGCCTTGTAGTGTGACATAATCCAAAAACAGTAATGTGGTGTCTGGGACGGCCCACGACACCCAGATGAAAAGTCTAGAATGTCAGAATTCTTTTGTATTTTCCTTTTGTAGCCATGATTGACAATTTCTTGAACCTCCCCCCTGACAACACACATGTTTTACCCATGTTGAGTACATCTTTTATTAGTCTTCTGCCTGTCTTTGACAAACTTCCAAACTGTAACAGACTAAATTCTGCCTTTATCATATTAATTTAATGTATAGCTTACCTGTGCTTAGTCTGTCTTTTCATTTATCTCTTACTTGAGTTTCGTCTTGCCTACCGCTTAGTGTTTTAGCTGTTTAGTCCACTTTTTACTTTTGTAAAATTTTTACCTGCATTTTTGTTTTTGTTTTTTTACTTTTACTTTAATCAATTAATTAATTGATAATTAACACTGTACCGGTTTCTTACCTTTGTTAAACTCAACATTTCATTAATATAAACGTTACATAAGTTTTTAGTTTCCATTTCGCTTAAACTTTTGTTCCGGGTGTACTACTTTTTTTTTTTTTTTTTAACCTTGAGGCGTTTAGTCCACCTGTAACATATGCAAATGAGGCGCTGTAACCTAGCAACGCTTTACTGTGCCCTAACAATATGGAAATATAGAAATATTGGCCCTATTAATGAGCAAACAGGCTACAGTTTCATCATTCAACTAGCACTTATTTTTATCTACAAAAGCACTTACTATTTCTTACATTTTTACTCGTTACTTACCACAAGTACTGTTGTTTCAGAGAGCTAACTATTATCAAATGTTTAACTACAGTGGGATATTACTGTCTAAATAAGCATATTAAAAAATACTTACGTTCGTCATTTTATACTTTTAGAATTTCATATGAAATAATTCGTCATTCATCCTATGTCCTAGAAAACCTCAGTGGTTCCATAGTCTTCAGCTCTATAAGATCTCATTCCCAGAATATCCAGAGTTGGGTTATTAACTGAAAAATTAAAAAACGTGCAGTTTAGTCAAGCACCGCTCAAGATTAGTTACTGAGCATTGTACACAAAGCACACAGTTAAATCCTCACATCCACGTCTAAAAACCGCTCACTAACTTCCCTGACGTGTTGCAGGTAGAGTTGAAGTTACACAGCTTCCTCAGGTGGTACATTATCGCCTGGATACTACTGATGTGTCGTTTGCGAACGAGTCGGCTCTTTTTGATTTACGTCGAGAGCCGACTCCCGTATGAGAGCCTTTTTTTTTCTTTTGCTTCTTAAACTTTCATTAAACAGTATATGTGATGGGTAGCCAATTATGAACAAAATACTGCAAATAGAGTATGTCTGGTTTCAGGGAGAAAAGTGTCATTGGGGAGTCGAAAGAGTCGGTTCTTTTTAGTGAACTGAGCCAAATGATCTAACTCCCCGAAAAGAGCCGAAATTCCCATTAGCGCGTTGCAGCCTTCCGTGCGCATGCGCAGTCGCTACAATTTAAAAAGAAACGGCTAGTAAACAACGAACCTACTGGCTGAGCTATCATTAGTTTTTGTGAGTACAAGTAACAAAAAAGTGTAAATATTATCTAACTTTGAAATATTGTGAAGGAACCTGATTAGAGGTTGGTGTTACCATCCATTCTGGCCAAATTATCATTATTCCTGTTATCTCGGCGTTAATGATTTATATAATACCTCGTTATAACCAATGTTATTGAAAATTGCTTTTGACTTATGGATAGTTAGGAATATTCCTGATTTTCTTGTAACCTTATCATCAAATCTAAAATAATATGCTTGAGGATGCCTGAAGAAATACAAAAGGCAAATACAAACTCTTGAAGAGCATTTATTAAAAAAAAAACAAAAAAAAAAAACACCTAATGCATTTAATCTGTACAAGTTCACAGACACAAGCACGTAATCACACAGCATTCAGTCAGTCCATTTACAGGGAGAAACCCTGCACATGTCAGCTGTTCCCGGAGTCCGGCTCTGGAGATTGCAGAAATTCATAGGGGTCGTGAACCATCTCCGCCTGGTCTCCAACACCAAGGTGAGGTGAGCTTCCTGCTCACAGAGGACAAAAAAACAAGTAATTTTACCTCTTTATCCAAGATTAAATAGCAACTACTATGCCACAGTGAAACAATCACGCTGATATCACAAGGACTTTTCATATGCATCATACATAGGAATTTTCATTTGGTTACATACATTTCATGTGTGTGACCTCTTTGTCTGTCTCTCTCAGTGGAGAACGTGTGGCATACCATTATCTCAATTCTTTACCTCTAAGCTTTACTCATCTTTAACAGTAAAGCGACCCTGAGTGATATAGGTACTCAATAAACACAACTTACTAAGCTGTAATTGTTTCAGAGTCATATTTTCTTTTCAGTGCTGTGTGGTGTGTGTTACCTAAATGGTGCTGGTCTCTCTCCGAGGCATTGGAGAGAGAAGAGAGATTGGAGGAAGGTCTGGATCCGACCCTGTCTACCGCTGCGTCCTGGAATTCCTGCAGCAACTTGGCCGTGTCGTCAAAGTGCTGGTGGCTGTCCTCGTGCTCGGGTTCCTTCTTCACATGTTTCCCTGCAACAGAACGGGAAAAATGACGAGAGAATTTGTTCAACACTGCATCAGTGCTGCTCAGTTGTTCTTGCTGCACTGAACGATGAAAGGACTTACCCAGGGGGTTGAGCATGTCCAGGGTCATGTCTGGGTAATTCTTTAGACTCATGAAGTCCAACACTGATCCACTGTCCAACATGGCATCAGCACTCTGAGATCACACAGTGAGCAAGCATCGTTAATCTGCCAGAACAGACTTAATAACAATAAGAAATAGAAAAAGCGTTTGATAATGCTTCATAAGTTTGATTCAAAACTTGGCAGACTTGCATATTTACTATCTTATGAGCAATGTCTTGTCCCTCCATGTTGATCTTTGGTGGTTGATGCTTACTGAAAACTTTGCATTTATTGGCTTAATATTGGCATAAATTAGGACACGTTTCATGCAACTATTATGCAAATGCAAATATGCAAATCTAGTCATGTTATATGAATATACTGGGCAATACTGGGCAGGCCCTCAAATTGTAATGTGCTAATGTTTCATCAGACTAACAGTTTGTATGTTGGTGCTCCTTTGAATGAATGTGAAGTTAATAGGCACCATAAACAACACCATAAAAAACTCTTAGATAACACATTTGTTGTGGTTCTCTGTTGTAATGCAAACAGCATTACCTGCATATCACATAAAGCAGACTTGGCTTCGTCCACTGGCATGTTTCTTTTCTGAAAAGGCAAATCAGTATTTCATTAAAGTTTCCCAATTTCTATCACCATGCCCCCTTTACACCGAATAGAGTAGATCAGGAAAATGTTTGGCACCCAAAAATTTACCCCTATAGTTCTGCACTGAAGAAATTAATAAAAGCTTAAAACCTCTGTTCGCATATCTAAATCATTGCACACTTACCTCAGAAGTAATCACTAAACTCAAGACAATTAAATATGCAAATCATTTCGGAGTTACACCATCATTCAAGTCCGTTCTGTTGTACGCTGCTGGCACATTAAACTGTGGGTCACCCACCGCTTACTTGTCAGTTTATTATTTTTTTTAGTCATACAGGCATCAGGAACCACAGTCTGCCTGAGATACTGATCCACGGCATGCAACTTGGTTTTCTGTGCAATGATTTGGACAAACTACTAGCGGTAACCTTCGTTTTTTTATTTTTTGAGTACGTTAGCCTCGTTCCTCTAGTGCACAACTAACAAAAGTGTACTTCAGACACCAAAAGTTTTAGCTGGCTACCTTTTGACCAAACAATTGCTGTAAGAAATGTTCCCGGGTACCTGTCGAATTTGGAAGATGGCCTTGGAGTGATCACTGCCTGTCATTTTATCTAACAGATCGTCGACGAACCTCTTGGTAAAACTGCCACAGTCCTTCACAAACTCCTGGAGGCTGAACAAGCACATATTACATTAAATATCACACATCTACAGAGATACTGGGTATTCATGCATACACTTTGAGATGTGAAAGACAGGAGTAATGAATCAGCGTTAACTAGAACAACACGATATATACACTACAGTGCAGGTCATACAGTACGACCTATATTTACCACATACTATCTACATCACCTCGTAGTCTGGAAAATACACACTACAACCATAAACAATACCCATAAAGGGAATACTTCTGTTTTCTCTTCAGAGCAGATGACAGATTGTGTGTTTTGAGGGCAAACCTGAGAGCGCACTGCACTCCCGTTTCATCTCCATAAGCTGAGTACAGCGTATCCATCTCTTCAGGAAGCAGGTCCGGATAGACGGAGTTGTTCTGCAGTGTTTGAGTGTTGTACGCGCTGCTCAGGAACGTCACTAAACCCAGAAGGGTGAAAAAAACCCCGAATGAAATCAGAACTATGTAGCAAACATACACACGTAAGCGCTTTGGACTAATTACCCTTGTGTCTCCGGTCATCTTTGAATCCCAGCGTTGTAAGGCCAGGTAAGAGCTTATTGGACAGAGAGCTTAAATCCACAGTATGGGTCTCTTCATCTGTAAAACATTGCAGTATATAAAAGTAGGAAGGATCTGGATTGGAAGAGTAGTTGGATTCAAGCAATGTAATGCACATAAAGGCATTTCTTCACTCCACATCTATAAAACAAGAACTGGCCAAAACAGGAACTTCTGGTACCATTTTACACTAAAACTACTGATGAAAATTTCTTGAAGAAAAATCTACATTTATTTGTAAAAAATCTTTGTTAGGAATTTAAAAGGACTTCAGGACAATGTAAGGAATATCGACACACCGTGAAGCTGCACCCTGTATAATTACACAGCAAATACATACAACTGTTTCATACATTTGTGCTCTAAAAACAAGACAATTAAACACCAAAATGTTCATTCTGACAAGCGCATTTCTTTTTCTTTTTAATGCTGTGTCTTTGTGTTGCATGTTCTGTTCTGAGATTCACGTGTTACGCATCTGGAAACATTCCTACTTCACTGCTAGCTGATGGAAAAAAACAAAAACTCCAGTTTCTTGGTGCGCAAATTTTCAGAACCATATGCTTTTGTGGTTGTCTGTGGTGATGTATACCTTCTGCCTCTGGATCCTGATTAACTACAGTATAAATCAGAGCGCTGTCTGCTTCCTTTTTAATATATCCTATCTGAAGAAGAGAAACACAAGAAGAAAGCTCATCAGGAAGCGCATTAGCAATTTGTCTTTCTGAACAGTATCTTATGAACATCACATACCTTTGAGTTTGGCATGTAGCGGTTGATGCGATCCCGGGCCTCGTCAGCTGCATGCTCCACCAGCGCCAGGACATGTTCCTCAGCCGTGCTGTCCGTCAGGCTACACGCGTTCCCCTCGGGCTCGTACAGATCACTGATGGAAGAATGAGAAAAAATGTAACACGTATTTAATTCTGTTCAAAAGGGAGTTATACTATTGATTATTTATGTTTATGTGTTTTTATTCCTCTTATACCCCAGCAATTTGCCAATGCCTACAAATTTTTAATTTATTAAAGGATGAAGCCAAACTTTTTATCTATTTACTCTATAGTGACATTAAATGGTGTGGGTCATCCATGAGACAAGCTAGATTTTATGCTATAGCTTCATACACGCAGCTTGTTTTTTTTTAAACCATGACACGCCTCTGACATTGGAGACTCCTTACTTTACCACATCAACATCTATAAGTTTATAGATAAAGTTATAAGTTATCTATTATTATTATTATTATTACCATTTGGATCAGTTCCAGCTCAAAAGAAGCAAATTTAAAATGTTTTGTGAGCTTTATAAAGTCTCATTATAAGCTTCTTTTGCAATGGGAGTGTAATTATAAACAACCCTACACCATAAAAGCAGCTACTGTATCAATATTCATAGCATCCTTTCTTCAAATCCTGGGTTTTACCTTATCATGGGCTCTTTAACCGGCTGCTTTTTGGATTTTTTGGCTGACTCTGTGTGGAAATGGGTGACTTCTGGAACAGGCTCCTCACCGGCCACGTCCTCGTCGCCCAGAATGGCGGCCTGCTGAGAGAAATCCATGTCGTGCATGAAAGACATGCTGCGCTTCAGAGCTAACAGCCGCTCCTGCGAACAGAGCAGAAAAAGAGCCGCGCAGCCACGTGTTTACTCCTCCTTCATGAGGCCTGGGTGGGCCATGACCATGGGAGTGTAGGAACGTTAAAGCTGATGGCATGCAATGGAAGGGGTCCGGCATGGGGTAAAAAAAATAATAAATATGGAAGCATGCAAGCCTATCATGCACGTGCATAGCAAGCGCAGCGATGTTACTCATATTAGCTGAAATACTAAGCGTTAGAAAGGTGCAAGTGGAAAAAGGGTTACGATGAAGCGAAACAGAACATCAGAATACGCAGAATAAGCAGAGTGTTACTTTGCTCATCATCTTGAAGCCTGTGTGAAGAAGCTTCTTAGCAGCTTTGTAGTAAACTGTCTCGGGTCTGTTATACACCATGGCGTTGTCACACATCAGCTTGAAGTCAGCCTAAATATCAGAAAGACAGAAGAAGAAAACGTTCTTGTTAACATAAAAAATAAATAAATAAATAAAATCACATAAAAGTCCTCCTGGTTCCCCCGGTTTCCTCCCACAGTCCAAAGACATGCAGATTAGGTCAACTGGCTACTCTAAATTGCCCATAGGTGTGAATGCGAGCGTGTGTGGCTGTTTGTCTGTGTTGGCCCGGCGACCTGCCCAGGGTGTACCCCGCCTCTCACCCCAAGATGCTGGGATTGGCTCCAGCTTCCCCCCCGACCCAGACGGATAAAGCGGTATAGATAATGGATGGATGGATGTTTATTACACCAAAATCTAAAACCATTGTGAGGTAGCAGATCTGACTACATCAGCAAAGTACCTTAAACTCTGTGACTGTTTTGTATTCGTTCATAGCAATTTTGTCCTTCATGGTGCTGAAGTCCATGGGGTGTTTGATGATCATGGAGTAGCCTGGCGCAATGGCGTCTGTCACCGGGAAGGCAAAAAACCCATGAGGATCTTTCCTGCAGAGACACATACGGCAAAGAAAAAGCACTGGATAAGTACTGTAATAAAAACAACGTTCTGGATACTGGGTAGACACAGCAGACTATTCTTTCCACTCTGATTATATCTTCATTGTGACTATATATTGAGTTGAGAAACAGGAACAGTACGACAGTGTATACATGAGGATTGGATGAGACAGAAAAGACTTGGTGCGACGTGTGCGATCATGTGATCAGACCTCTGTAGAAGACGCAGGAAGTGCTCGAGGAGCTGCTGGCGGGGCGTGCTCTCGTTCTCTGGAACAAGATAGACGTATTAACACAATGGATGGTAACAATCTTCGAACCTTTGCTTTAAAGTAGCTCATTCACCACCAGAGGGCGACGTGAGACTGGGTGAGAACCTGATGCACTCGAGCAATATTCAAATGTTCAAACACATTTTCATCCCAATAGTTATGAACATAGAGACATTCTCAAAGTCATGCGAATGGATTTCTAGTTCTCTCTCTCTCTCTCAAGCAACCTTGCTGGGTGCGGCAGGCTCGGACAGGCCGGTCCGCCTGCATCTCCAGCTCCACCTTCATGCTTGGGTGGAACTCATCAGTCTCACTCTCAAACTTCTCCCTTTTCCTCTTCTTCTCCTCCACCACCACCTGCAGCACAACAGAAAAACTTCACCTTCACCTTCACCTTCAAGGAACATCTCAAATCCATCACACTTGGTGGACATTTGTGTGAACTCTAGCACTGATGTTGTGTTACAAGAAGCAGCTTAGTGACTTCACCTCTACAGGTTTAGTCAAGGTGAAGGGCTCCACCGGGGCGACGGTTGCGCTATCTAGCTGCTCCCTTTCACGTTTTTTCTTCTTCTCCTCCTGAGAAACGCAAATCAAAGCAACAATGGGCCTCATTTATCAATCGTTTAGTAAAGCTGTGTGTAAATGGTTTCATAGGCAAAAACAAAAACAAACTATATATACACACACACACACACACATATGTGTGTGTGTATGTGTGTGTGTAACTGTATATATGTGCTGTTAAAAATGACAAGCCTCCTCCTTTACTAACCTTTCTTCTTCTCCTTTCTTCATCGTCCATGTGCTTGTCCTTCTCCTTTTCGGATTTTTTCTTCTTCTTCTTTTTCTTTTCCTTGTGGCGCTCCCGTTCGTGGTCAGACCGATCATCGTAATAACTCGAGTCGTGCCCTGAGCCAGAGAGCTCAGTGACCTCGCTGCCCCCGACCTTCAACACCAACTTCAGCGGCTTATCCAAGGGCTGGTCCTCATAATCTGGGAGTCAGAAATAAGATTTAATGTAGAAAAAAAGAATAACAGATCATTTACAATAAAAGACCAATTTTAACAATGCAGTGCAAACCTGACTGATGTTATGAATAAATTACATCATCAATGCAATTTTTTTTTTTTTTTTTTTTTTTTTTTTTTTTACAAGTAGCTGACTAGACATTTAAAAACTTTTGGTGCCAAAAGTTTTATTTTCATCCTTTTCTGGGGAAGTTTGAAGACATTTAAAGACAATTTTAAAGACTTATGAAAAGGAAATACAATCAAGTGCGAAAGTTTTCCCACCCGTAGGACAAAATGAATCATTTGGCTCAGCTTGGTTATTATATTGTCTTGTTTTGCAAATGCAAGCACATTTCATTCTTAACTTCCTGATTTTTTTTATCCATTCATTTATCTTTAGTAATTACTTTAACTTGATCAGGGCCACGGTGGATGTGATTTGGGGATACACTGTGAACGGGATGGCAGTTCATCACAGAGCACCATGCACACACTTAGGGGCAATTCAGTGCAGTCAATCCAACACACTGCATTTTTTTTGGGTGGTAGGAGGAAACCCACATGGACATGAAGAAAACATGCGGAATTCCACATGGGCTGTAATCTAAGCTCAAGATTCAACCGGGAACTCCAGTGATGTCGCAACACTACTCGCTGTGTTACTGTGCTGCCCAGAATTATTTGTCAACAAATTGTGGAATGGATTTACATTTCAGGGAAACCACAGGGGATAGAAACATTTGCAACTGCATGGTGACATACTGCATACTGTCTATATAATAACTTTAAGTAATACGGTTCCTCCTGTAAGTATTACAGGAGCTCTGAAGAGCATATAGCACAGTAAATAAAAACAACTAAAGCATTCCCGAAGAGTATCACAATTTGGCAGGTTCTAATAGTGAAGATCATAGTTTAAAGGTACATAAGGTAGGATTAGGACATTCACAAAGCCCCGCCCCCAGATTTTATGATGGTCCGTAGAGTGTCTATAATAAAACTGATAAGCTTCACATCCAAGCCAGTTTAACAAAGTGTTTTTTTTTCCAGCTACTTAGTACACTTTTGCTAATGCCACGGCTTAATGCACTGTTTTTGTAAACCATGTTCTACATATTACCGTGGTGTACAAGTAAGGTAAACAAAATCGACTATTGAACCTTTAAAAGATTCTTGTACAAGATCAGTGATAAACCCAACACAAAATAAAAATTCTAAATGCCTTCATTCTCTCTACATTAGCACACTTAATAGCGTGCAAAATAAAGGTTTGTGCGCCTCATTTAGTACATTATACCTGCAATAAGAGGTCATTTGGGATACAGCCTCTTAAAGGATCTGTTAAATTAGACTGAAACTTTAAATCAAAGCCTTGACAGTATAGCTACCGTTATATCTTAACAATTCGAACCTATTTCAGAAAACACAACATATTTTTTAATTTAATTTAATTTAATTTTTTACATTATGCTATAAACCTTATCTTCATGTATTTTTAATCGCTGTTAGCGTATCTAAAGCTAGGACGAATGAACCTAGCTAGGTAAGCGCACGAGCTCCAGTACGCACTCACCTCCGTCCACAGTTCTCCATTCCGGTTTGTATTTTTTGTGTTTCTTCCCCATGTTGTGTGTCTTAATAAATCTAGGATGATGATAATAATAATAATAATAATAATAATGATGATGATAATTTAAGCAGCCAACCAAATCTCTTTCTTAACGACTAGCGGCAACAACAATAACAACAACTAGAGCGGTTAATAATTACTTCCGCTTGGGGTGGAGTTCTCTTCCGGGTCAATTGGTGCGCGGGATTTTCAGTCACAGTGGGGTTATGGTTTGATCTGGTTAGCTGCGCCTGAGGTAAGTTAGCTAGCATTCTTAAATACTGTTTACATACAATTTGACGGTGTTAAATTATTCTTTTTATTAATGTTAGCTTCTGTTTTGTTAACTGACCGATGGAGTAAAACTCACTGTCGATGTTTATCAAACTTTTGGACTGAATTGTTCAGAGACTTGTTTCTGAAACCGAGAAATATCAGTAATGTTGGTGAAACAGACATGACACTGTTTATTAATTATTAGTAATATCAATTAGTCACACATTTGTGCTTTTTGTATTTGGTAAGTAGTATAAATAGTTTATTGTGTTTGTTATTTGTTTTTGCTGCTCCTCACCATGAGAAATGCTCTGTAAATAAGTGGAAATTAGAGAGAACTACATGGTGTTATATATCATTAAATAGTAATGAAGGCATACTTTCTTGCCTCATGATGGAAGCACTTGATATCTTTAAAACTCAATCCTTCATCTCAGTCACGTATATCATAAGATATTCCATGACAGCTCAATTATAAATGACATATCTGCCCCTGCAGTGTGCAATATTATTATTATTATTAGTAGTAGTAGTAGTAGTAGTAGTAGTAGTAGTAGAAGTAGTAGTATTTAATTATGTAGCTAGGTGTTTAAATTTCTTGAGCTGAAATTGTCCCTACCGCCTAAAGGATGAATGGGGAGAAAATGGAGGTTGGTTGGGATCACCATCAGCAGCCCTGTGAGGACGGCATTGCTGACCGAGTCAAAGTTCACGTTGAGGTTCATGTCAAATCTCAGAGGTACTAATTCAAGTTTGATTGATTCAGTAACATTACTAACATCATCGCAATCCTTTACCCATGTTGAAGAATGTGTATTTATTGCCAAAAGCACCTTGCTTGAATAGGTCTGTCCAAAAAAATTATATATTGTATGCTGTATAATTTATGCTATAAGGCCAAAAGTGTGTGGATGTTTGGTCAACACACCCGTATGCGAATCTTCCCAAAGCTGGTGCCACAAAGTTGGAATCACACAATTGTACAGGATGTCTTTTTATTCTGTAGCATTACAATTTCAATTACAATTGTTGTTCTGATTATTGTTGGAAAAATATGAAATTTCTATGAACATTGTTACTGTGAATGTTTTTAATTTAATACCTGCAGTACAGCGAGACGGACTGACGTAAGGACGCATGTTTTGGCACTGCTCGATCGGCACAGCCTCGTAATGGGCTCCTTCAAGTGGACGGAGTTTGATGATGACTTCCTGACTAAAAATGTTGAGTCTGTCACTGTGGTGGACGTCGATGCGCAGGCAGGAAATTGGCTCCAATTCTTTTTCATTTTACCCATACTTTTTTGTTTTGAAGTGTTTGCATGTTGTAAACCAGAGTCTGAGTTTCTTCACATGGCACTAAGGCAGATGTATGAGACTTTATCTTATACACAGGATAATGGTCCTTCTAAATCATTGTCTGTTTTATTGTAGCAGTTGTAAAGACCACTGCTTGTGTCCATGTTTTTAACTAACGGCTGTAATAATTAATTTCCCCAAATTCTGTTGTATTAACAGTTCAAGAAAGTGATGCACCTCATTTTGACATTATAAGAGTATTTGATTACATTTATTAGAGTATCACAACTCAATATTGTAATGATTTACAGCTAATGGTAAAAATGGGCATTCCTCATGGCTTTGAAACTGAAAAAAGGAACATCTCTATTTTACAATTTATTTAAAGGAGTACAGGTGATGACAGGATGTTTACCATCTTCAGAAATGAATTTCAAACTGGATATTTAGTTTTATCCAATGTTACACCAAAGCTTTGACGAAATCTCTTACCTGATTGGTCAGAGGGTATGACAGTAGTTCTGGTTGTACTTCAAACCACTTGTTTATATAATAGGTTATTGTTTCCATAGTAACACCTCATCAGTCGTCAGTTACACTGCACTAATTTTCACTAAAAGAATGCGCTTTTCTATTCCTAGCCTATCGATTTGAAGATGACCAATCTGTGTGTTGATATCTTCTCTCTCAACGACGATGGACCGAGCACGCTCAACCTGGAGGAGGAGAAGGAGCTATCTGCAGCCAATCACTGGCTCCTGCCAGCAGGTCAGGCAGCACGGCATTCCCTCAGTCCTGCTCCTTTAGCTTCCATTTATTTCCTTGCTCCAATTGCTCTAAGGATTGAGACACTGATGTCAACAATAGTTTGAATTCACTTCCACAACATTTTAGTTCCTGTGTGGTAATTTTTTGCAAAACAAGGTCTGTGGGAGGGGAATAGGAACTCATCCAGGAACTGTATAGTTTCCATTCTTCTAAGGTTTTTGGAATCTTGGTGGCTTTTGCAATTTCTCCAGAATACTTGCGTTCACAATTAGTGCAATTTATTGTTTTGGTAGAAGAAATTAGCGGTAGATGGTATGGCAAAAATATCACAATGAGAATGTTTACGTGTACACACTAATCTGTGAAAAGGAGTCTACATGAGTCTGTCAGTAGTCAAGAGTCTGGGTTTTTTTTTTTTTTGGTTTTGCAGATAGCACATAAAGCTGTCATCCTTCAGACTTTCTCCATTTTGATTTTGAAAGATGCTGCTAAGCTGACTTTTTTTCTTTAGTTGCCCTCCACATCCACACGTAAATATAGAAAGAAAAATCAAATATGTTATACAGTCTTGAGATAGGATAATGGCTTTAATCTGATCTCCGATGTCATGTGTGCTGTTTACAAGATCACATGAATAACCCGATTACTGCCAAGAGGTTTTATTAGTATTAGTCTACATGAAAACACACTCAGTATTCAAGTATTTACGTTTGCTAATAATTTGACATCAGAGCAGTTGGTCCACACTTTAAAATATATATTTAAAATCTACAGAACAAAGTCATTTAACATGGAAAAAGAAAATAAATGGTCCAAAAATAGATTTTAACATCCAGTCAGCTACTTGGTGTTGGAGTTGGTGTTATAAACATACAGGACATTGTGTGCTGATCATGATAATGTTTATCAGTGATAATAATATTAATGATGACGAGTTTGCCCAGTATTACTCAATGTGATTTCAGGAAATAAGAAACTAAAGAATTAATAAAAAATACAGTCTATCAGTAAAATCCATTAATATTGTTTGTTTTTATTTGCAGCTGAGTTTCATGGGATCTGGGAGAGCCTGGTTTATGAGGAAGGAATCAAAACGCAAGTATGAAGCTGTTCCCTTTGGAAACACCTTTCACCAACATCTTAAAACAATCACCCAGTGTGATGGCATACATTTTTCTTACTTTTGCCCTCCAGCTCTTGGATTACGTTTCGACAGCAATCTTCTTTTCTGACAAAAACGTTGACAGCAATCTGGTTGCCTGGAATCGCGTCGTGTTGCTTCACGGTGAGGATGAATGAATCATTCCAACAATTAATATTTTTTTCAGGGATTTTAGTGTGTGAACATGTTAATCTGGCTAAGTAGGAAATCCACCATTAGGAAGATTGCTAGCGTTGAGCGAATCAAGACATGCTACTGGCTTTTTGTTTATCCTCGTGTATGTGAAACCGATAGATATAAGGAACGATAGACAGAGAGGTATACGTATAGATAGACAGCTGGATCGTTCTTCATTCTTGATTAAAAATGTAAACGGACCGACATGTAGATAGAGTGAAGGATGGATAAATACATCTAGAGTTAATGATGGACGTGTACAAATAGAGCAATAAAGCAAGGACTGGAAAGACGGATCCAGTCCTGCCCCCAGCACTTCCTGTAGTGCACTAAAACTCTGCATCACCGAATTTTTAAATCAGCATCATTGATCATGTTGACTAATCATTGCAGCCCTAGATGGATGGCTAGAGTGAAAGACAAAAAGTTATTTTTAGATGGATACAGGTAAATGAACAGATAAATGGTTAGATGATAGAGGGATAGATGGATTACATAAAACTTAAAAGGATGAGAAAAGAGCTAGAAGGACAGATGTGTACAGACTGATGGTGCAGAAGAGTGAGCGATATAGATAGATGGATGAACAAACGGAAAGCTGACTATGGAAGTATGGACAAAAAGAGGAATAAATGGATTGATGATGGATGGGCAGTGCTATAGATGGACAGACAGAAAGATTGTTATGTATCGATGGTGCAGGAGAGGAATTGAGAGACCCATATGGATGGATGGATGGATAGAAGAAGGAAAAAACAGATTAGATGGAGTGACAGAAAGCTGATCACAGAAGCATAGAGCAATGGATTGACACATTGCAATTGATCACATTTGAAAAATTTAAAGAATTAATAATTTTGGATAGACAAGGTCAGTAGGGGAAGGAATGGATAGATGGACACAGATTCCAAGCAAGCTGAGTGGGTGGATGGATGGATCAAGAGACAGACACATAGATCGGTCAATAGAGGAAGATTGCAAGCCATATTTGGACGCAGGTCGATGGATAGAGTGAAATAGACAGATGTATAAATAGGAAGATGGATAGATGTTCAGGCAGGTCTATTTTCTTGGCTGAATGATTGCTTTGGATCCTGCAGGACCTCCGGGCACGGGAAAGACGTCGCTGTGTAAAGCGCTGGCACAGAAACTCTCCATCAGGCTCTCGGGAAGGTCAGGAGATTTACTATAAATATTAAAAACCCTCCTCACCTGTTTACTCCTTGATTCTGTGTGTTCTTCCACTTTCCACAGATATTCCTATGGACAATTTGTAGAAATCAACAGCCACAGTTTGTTCTCCAAATGGTTTTCAGAGGTATAATTAATCTCTGGGTAATAAAACCAAGTACAGAAATTAATCAGATAGTAAACACAAATTAATAGCATTATATAAATAGTTTATTTGGTGTTTTACAGAGCGGGAAACTCGTCACAAAGATGTTTCAGAAGATTCAAGAGCTGATAGATGAGAAAGAAGCGCTTGTTTTTGTGCTTATTGATGAGGTAAACTTGGCACTGGTCATTTTAAGGTTAGACATGACTGACTAGATGATTAGCTCGCTGTCAGTTATTGTGTTGATATATATTTGGCAGGTAACCTGCACATGTTTGCACCTGTTAAGAGTGTGTTTTTGACAGTACGTTCTATTCCCTATGTTGTTGAGGATTCCTTGAGGTTTATTGGATTAGCACACAAGAGGCTCACTTCTTTCCACATAATATATAATGTCAATAAATAATCCAGTGAATCAAACATGCAAATATAAGATAAAGTCTGAATCTCCTGCTGATGATATTTGAAAGATAATTATATGTATTGGCAATTGCAACGTATTGTGCCATTGATTGATAGCATTATTAGTTTAGGTTTTCTCAAAAATGTTGTAACTTTAAGAGTGGTTTGTGTTTATGTGCAGGTGGAGAGTCTAACAGCAGCGAGAAACGCCTCTCAGGCTGGAACTGAACCTTCAGATGCCATCCGAGTGGTCAACTCTGTCCTTACACAGCTGGACCAGATCAAACGGTTGGAATAAAGTGTGTGTGTGTGTGTGAGAGAGAGACAGACAGGGAGAGAGAGGTGCAGAGGCAACAACATCTCAGTGTTAAATCTACCTGGCATGTTTTTGCACTGCATTATGGGAGTATACACATTTAAACACCAATACTATACTATAACTATCAAGAAGCCTTAGAATCAGGTGTTTGGGATGTTTGTTAAAATGTCTGACATTCTTGTAAGAACACTGAAGACTGACAAAATCTGTAGCCCCTACGCATAGAGCTTCACTGCTCTAATATTCATTATACATCATTATTTTAAGGGATAAAAAAAAAAAAAAAATCGCCAACTGCCACAGAATGTCTTGTATGTTCCTCAGAGATCTTCCTGAAAGCTCCTTTATTTCTTTATGCCTTTTTTTTGTATATACATCCCATCTGTCTGATGTGTAGTCAAGTGAAGTACGGCTGTGTAGTTTCTCCTGTCTCTGAAATAGCTTGGAATATTCCACATAGTTCCTCAAAGAAAGATAAAACAAGGTATTGATTGTCTTAAAGTAGCTGACATGAATCATCTGAAATTGGGAACCAGTCTTGTGATGAATGAATCTGTGGTGAATTTTGTGAACTTGTGATTCATAGACATCCGAACGTGGTGATCCTCACTACCTCAAACGTAACAGAGAAGATCGACCTGGCCTTCGTGGACAGAGCGGATATAAAGCAGTATATCGGCCTGCCAAGCACCCAGGCCATCTTCAACATCTACCTGTCCTGTCTGGAGGAGCTCATGAAGGTGTGTGTGGTGTTTAAATCTACAGTGTGAAGTTGTGCACAGCTTGCCTAAAGAGAGACTCTGTTCTGTCAGTATCTGATATCTTTTTAGGGGTAGCTACTCTTTACATATTATTGTTTTCTTCATCCAGCGGCAGATCATTTACCCACGGCAGCAGCTGCTGAACCTCAGTGAGCTCCATACGTTGGACTATATCAAGAGTGAAGTGACCGAGCTCAGTCTACATCTGCATAAAATCGCTGAGTGAGTCTTCACCTGATTTGATGTCAGTCTCGGATTCTCTTGGACAGCACACACGGTAGCGGTGTATCTATAATGCAGAACGTTACTGACGCAATCCAACAAGTGTTAGGCTGCTTTACCTTTTGACTCTTATACTTGAGTCCATACTTATAGAGATTAGATTTAACCATACACTCTAGGGCTGACTAAATTGAAAACACCTTTTCCAGGTTGAGGGGAAACCGGAGATGTGCATCATCCTGTGATAGGTCCCTGATTGTCATATGATCCCAGCTCCAGCATATCTGATGTAGGAGATTGTGCTATGTTTTGGCCACTCTTTCCCATTTGTGCATATTATTTTATAATACATTTTCTTTTTCATCCATCATCTATACCGCTTTATCCATCTTGGGGCGAGAGGCGGGGTACACCCTGGGCAGGTCGCCAGTCAAACCACAGGGCCAACACAGACAAACAGCCACACACGCTCGCATTCACACCTATGGGCAATTTAGAGTAGCCAGTTGA
>JAQQZR010000019.1:3614251-3657932 GCA_030068235.1 Notoglanidium macrostoma
AGGGTTACAGGATCAAAGGACAGGACAGACACAGAGAGGAAACAGCTAACATGAGACAAGATTTTCAATCTAACATGTATGAAAGCAGCTCTGTTGGAGAAGTGGTTCAGAACATCCTGTAGACCTTCTCTGCTTTCATTGTTTCAATAAAAGCCTATTTTTCTGCACTCCTTGTGTTCTTTCGTTTTTCCTAGCTAAAAGACTAAGTTTCCACGACACCTTTATCTGCAACTATACCAAAGTGATGGGCTAGTTTGTGAGCAAATGCTACAGATGCGTGTATGTCGCTGTTATCACTCGCTGATTGCTAGCTAAGAGTAGCTCACACATGTTTAGTTCAACAATGGGACTCAGTGAGTGAGTGAAAATGTGCTCTTATGTGCTGGCCTGTCAGAGCAAAAAAAAGAACTAATTTGTAAAGCAACTTTTTTACTCTTGAGTATTTTTTCTATTATTACTTTTACTTAAGTGAATTATGACTGGCAGTACTATTAGTCAAGTCAGTTGTACTCTTTCCACTACTGGTGACTTCTGTAAAAGATCACAAATGCTGAAACAGTGCTACATTGTATGTTGTAAGGTCTAAATGACATTGTAGCACTCATTACAACACTTTTTAGAAATTTTGTCGTATGTAATGGTATTTCAGTAGCCCATATTATTGGTCATAAGTAGAAAGGTTATAAAATCCAACAAGGTAACACGGTAAATGCATAACGCATCTTTCCTGCTTTACCTGAATTGCCAGTAAAACAAGTATTTGCCTCAATCCTCATCTGTAAAAAATCCATTATATCCTGCAAGAAAAGAGTTTTTTATTTTGTGCGTGTGTGTGTGTGTGTGTGTGTGTGTTTACACTATAAAGACACCCCAGGGAGTGCTGTTTTCTCGAGACGAGAATTTATATGAATGCCTAGCACAGGTAAAGTCTAAGTACAGGTTACATATGGTCATGTGACCTATCAACGCTCAAAAAAAATTAAACCACGTGATTATGGTTTATTATGAACCAAGCAAGGTACGAATTATTCTTCTGCATTTATGCTATCTAAGGAATCAGACCAGCGACCTTTCACTCCCAAACCCGCTTCTTTAGCCATTAAGCCACGGCTATTCCCAAACGGTTATAATTCATATTCATTTCATAATTTCTATTTTAATTTACGCAAACCTAAACGGGGAAATCTGATCTCACCTGAATAGCAAGGCTGATTCGCGCACGTGACGTCGAAACAATCGAAGCACGTGACACTGGAAGGCTGGGCTACAGAACAGCCAAACTATAAAGAACCCCCGTGATTAATACACCCGGCACCTTTGTTTATTCTCACCTGTCAGAATGGACAGCAACGACCTGTACATGCTTTATCATGGACTTTTGCTTCCCAAACTTGCACACACCGAGGACAGTCTGAAATATTTTGAGTCGTTTCAAATGCATGACGATGACGTCATTGCAGTGACCTATCCCAAATCTGGTAAGCGACTTAACTGTTCGAGAGGTAAATCAATATGTTGGGAAGATGTATGGTTATGACCTAAAAAAAAATCTTCTGATAAACATGATTAAGATGGTTTTGTTTATATTGTTACATAAAGTTGACAAGTTATTTCTTACAGAAATAAAAAAAAGACATGAACTCAAACTGTGCATGCTGTGATAAGTATGAGGAAACTGTACCACACCTCTTCTGGCAGTGTACACACACTATAATATTCTGCAAAGAAGTAAAACAATTTATCAATATAAATATCTGTAATAATAAGCCTGTATCACTACTGAGGGAAAATGTGCTTCTCAAGTGGTGCATTATTTTACATCCATAAATTTAAAAATGGCAGGTAACTTTTGCTTTTTTAAAATTGTCTCCTCACTATAGTGAATAGGTCATGGCTTAAAAGTAGTGTTTAAATACTAAACCTGAATCCTGGCTCTCTTCATTCTGGGATCGCTGTTAATGAGGCTGCACATCCTAATTACGGATGTACAGATGCTAGTATGCAGAGTAGAAAAGATTGAGGTGTGGCAGACATCTTGTCAGGTAACATGCACTGCAATCAAATAGACTTGGGTATATTTATGTGCTTGGAATATTTATATAGCTGTTAACATGTAACTGTTTATCATCCACCTAAACCTAACAACTCTTATCACTTATTTCTACATGTTTTATTTTCACTGGGGATTTTAATCTACATATGGGCGATAACACAGATTCTGTGGTAAATGACTGTAAGCATCTTTTATTTTGTTTTAACTTGGAACAGTATGTACAAGTATGTACGCATATTCATGGGAATATTTTAGATCTCGTTATATTTTTGGTAAGGAAGCAGGCACACAAATGTAATCGCAGGAGAGTTTATTAAAAACAAATATGCAGACAGACCAAATCACTCAGGAACAGTCCAAAAAACAAGAAAGAGGTCAGAATTACAGGGCAGATATTACAGTCAGAGGCTAGGCCACAGTCCAGAAACAAAAACCAGAGATTCAGAGACACTGACAAAAGGCTTTTTATCCATGCTAAACATAATACAACACTTCTCAAATAACTAAGACAACTTCATTAGAGTGTGAGTACAAAACATAACTCAAAACAATAATAGTTGGAATGCGGAAGTGCAGAAGAGGCAGATCTCAGAGGCCAAGTTTGGAGACTGCTTATATATCACATGGTGTTAAGACAACTCAGTCAGTTATCAGACCACTTTGTAATATTTTTTGAATTGAGCCTAACAACTGAACACAGATCTCAGAAAACTAACACTATAAGGAGACGGAGAATTGATTCAACAGGTGTTAACAGAATTTTCAGAATTTAGAGAGAAGTGTGGGAAACTGGTTGGTTCATTTGTAAATGAGCTTTTATGCGATTATAATACGACATGGAAAAAAAATGCACTATATGCAGTGGCCCGAACAAGTTACAATATCCAAGCAAAGGCGTGCTGTCCCACAGAAACCTCTTAGATTTATCGGCTGAAAAGAAGCTGCAGGACAGCAGAACACCGATGGAGGAAACCTTTGGTCTTTTAAGAAGATGCCTGGAAAGAGTAGTCATGCAACTGAAACCTTCCAGATGCTGTACTGACCCCATTCCCACTGTATTATTTAAGTTTACGTTTCGGTTATTTGCAGAATGGATTTTACACTTTGTAAATACATCACATTTAACATACCCAATATGTTACGAAGACAGCTTTTTTTTTCCTTTTTAGAATCATGGCTAAAGTCAGATCACTAAGTGATTCTGAGAATGTCATGTAACTCTGTGTTTGCCAGCCTACCAAATAACACTATTAACAAATTACAGATTATTCAAAATGCAGCAGCTAGAACACTTATGAACGCAAAGAAATCAGATCACATTACACCACTTTTATGTGTGTTATTATTTAACTTTCCTTTATAGCCATGTTATGGCCTGAACATTTGCATCAATCGCTTAATTAACAAAGGCAGCCCAGCAGAACTATCACACCAGAGTAAAACAGCTTGAGGAGCACTTTATAAATGCAACCCACACGTGTGTGTGTGTGTGTGTGTGTGTGTGTGTGTGTATATAATATACACATATACAATAACCAATTATTCATATGTTTATTGATTAATGCAGTACACACTACAGTTACACAATTAGTTTCATCCAATTTTTCAAAGTCTCCCTTTACCCTAGTAACATTTGGTTCATATCCAGCAGGGAAACAGTGATTACAAATTAGCATTATGCAAAGTGAATGCTAAAAATCACAACTGTGTCATAAAAATGTGTTTTTGAAATAGTGTTTGAGAAGTGATTGAAGAACCTAATAGTTAGGTTGAGTTTGCTTCTCTGCAAAATTTTTTTTCCTCATATCCAAACTATTTGCAACTCAGATATGCTTGAACAGTACTCAAGGTGAATAGTCTTTTTCAGGTACCACATGGATGCAAGAAATTCTTCCCGTGCTTCTGAATGGAGGGGATTTGACTCCAGTACTGACCATCCCAAACTGGGACAGAGCACCATGGCTTGAAGAGACACATGCTGCTGGAATTATGGACAAGCTGAGTGCTCCACGAAACTACGTTTCCCATATGCCTTATCACCTGATGCCCTCCTCTTTGTTCTCTTCTAAGGCTAAGGTAAAAAAAGTGAATGATCAGTCATAGCTGGGTTTTAATTTAATCTGGGTTATCAAAAAATATACAAATCATTTTCAATTTATGGTTCTCAGTATCTATTGAGGGCATCATATAGTAACCATTCTTCATCATCAACTTAGCTCATCTTGATTTGGCAATTTTATTCTACTCTGTCTTGGAAAAAAGCTCTAGATTTGTCGATTTGTTGATTTTTGGTGGGGTTTGTTTTGTGGTCTGGCAGGACAGACACAGGAGGCAGAAACAGGTGATAAAACGAGTGCTCTTTTATTTTTACCACACCTGAAGAGGGAAAAGGGAAGTGGAAGTGTAAAGCTCAGTGAGGCAGGATCGAAGTCGGTATCAGCGGTGCTGACTGGAGTGCTGGAGCTCTGGAAGGGAACCTCGATGTTGGCTGGCGTGGTAGAGCTGCTTTCTGCTGGCAAATAGAGAGATCAAGTCAGAGTCTGCATCAGGGTTGATTCTACTCACTTAAGTGCTGTGCCAGCATACTTTTATATATGCCATGCCCCTCGAGGTGTGTGAGTGAGCAGGCTTATTATCTCCCTCCAGCCATGTCATGTTAGCTCTTGCCACCCCGGGTCACGTGGCTGCTGACAGTGGTGGAAGGGCACTGTTCTTTCAGAAGGGTGAGAGGTGCTTGATGTGATATTGAATGACATGGTGGGTGGGCCATTGACCTGCAGTTGCCATAATATCTTTTAGAACTATGCCCAAAAAGTTCTACCCTGGCTACATCAGACCATAGCACATTTTTATTACATCAGGGGTGATGTAGATGGGCTTGGATGGTTCCTGTTTTGCTACTCTACCCCATAGCCCAGACATGAAGAATATAAGAGATTGATGTCACATGCAGGGAGTGACCAGTACTTGCCAGATATTCCTGCAGCTCCTTTAAAGTTACCATAGGTCTCATCACAGCCTCACAGACACGTTTTCTTTTTGTCCATTCAAACCGGAGAGCCTAGAGGAAAGCAATGCAGGCACAGTAAGAACATGCAAACTCCGCGTAGAAAGACCCTCACTCGGTTTGAACCTAGAACCTTCTTGCTGTGAAGCAACAGCACTAACCACTGCACCACTATGCCACCCCATACACAGACAGCTGATCTTTATTTGGGGCTAATCAGAATCACTTCATTGATGGCAGGTGTAAGATCATTATTTTTGAACATGAATTTGAATGTGATAAAAGGGTGGGCACATTTCTGCAAACAGGCAAGTGTAAGTGGTTTTCCCCTAAAACATTTCTATTTGTGTTTCACTTCAGTTTTATTGGTTGCTATGTCACATTAGGTGAGAAAAGTTCTGATATGATTTATCTTGATCTTAGAAAAACCTCTGAAAATCCTGTGATTTTAACAGGGGTGTGTAGTCTTTATATTCCTACATCTCTAATGTCTTTACTTTCATCCCTAGGTCATTTATGTTTCTAGAAACCCAAAAGATATTGTGGTTTCCTCTTTTCATTTTCACCAAATGGCCAGTTTTCTGCAAGACCCGGGAACCTTTGAAGAATTTACAGACAAATTCCTAGCAGGGAATGGTAAGAGAAACAAACTGATCTCTATGGCGCACAACATTATCACAGTGTTGGTCTTCTCTGTAGAACACTGGTATGATGTGAAATTGTTTGCTCAGTACTCTTTGGAAAGTGGACAGATCATGTGAAGAGCTGGAGAAACACAGATTTAGGAGACAGAATTCTCTACATCACGTATGAGGAGATGATTGAGGTAATGTGTTTCCATCCAAGTGATTCTATAGAATTACAGGAAATTAACTGATTTTGCATGCTTGATCAGTGTGATCAATTTGATCAGTTTGAAGAGAGGACTAGCTTTGATATTGCAGCTTATTAATATATGTATCTTATAAAACTATCCCTGGAAATACAGATGTAATCTCTTGTTCTTAAATCCTGCAGTTTTACATTCTATCTAGATGTTGGCACAGTTGTTTTAGAAGTCCAATATCACTGATCCTGTATCATTTCCCAGACTGTTACATTTATGTGCTGTGCTGGAAAGGATTGTATACTACAAGCTCAGAAGTTGACCTATATTGGTCTGTTCAAGTAATTCAGCTGGAGCATTTCTAGTAAGAATATGATATCCGCAGTATTGTCCAGAGATTGACTTTTGGCCATGCTCTCTTTGGCATACTCTCTCTCCTTTGTCAGCCACATCAATTCTAGCCAGCTGTGGATGTATTCAGAGACTATATATAACATTTTCATCTGAGAGTGTTGGAAATTCTGGCTTCACGTGTCTTGAAGGAAGCAGGTGTAAGTCTTCACCTACCAACATAACTGTCGTATGATAGAGGACAGCTGACGGGAGGGTGAAAATTGGCTAAGACCAAATTAAGGAGGTAATTGAGGGGAAAGTATAGTTACTTAACAAATAAATCTTTGATGTAGTGAAACTTCAGCATTTCTCCAGAGTCAGAGGTTTGTAAGAGTCAGAGGTGAAGCTGTTCCTTTAATTTCTTCCAGCCGTAGGAAATGTGAAGGATAGAGGGTGTTGCATTGGCGTAAGAATTTCTTGATAACAAGCTGTATTTTTTTTTGTTTTATTAATTTGAAGAGAAAGTGAGTGAGTAACTGTTTATGCCAGCTATAATGTAAATAATAAGAACAGGAAATAACTTTTCATAGGCGTTCCACACCATTAAAGGTGCAGTCATCCAATTTAATCAAATACACTTTTTGTCAAATTCAGGAAATATCTCCTCACGGTCCGCTAGCTGTCCGTTCTGTGTGTGCGTTGGGAAAAATTTGGTGCTTGTACAGCGTCCTGGCTCTGTAAGCTGGGAAACAAAGAAAGTGGCTTTGATTGAATAACACCATTCCAGCCAATAGTAACAGGGCGTGTATTCCAGAGAATTGCAGGACAGGAGGAAGGAGATAGGGGGAGGAGTCTTGTTAGTGCTGTTCCCTTGGCAATGCATGTCCAAAAATTTGCGGGGTTTAGGGGTTGGGCGGAGCTTCTGAAGAAGCACTGAAGGGAGGTCTGTATGAGGTATGGCTGTTGAGTTCAAATATCAACATTCTTTCTCCAGACTCGATGACTCCTCCTTTAAGTGTAATTAAAATAATAAACTATAATCTAACTATAATTAGATGAATAGAAAACTTAGACATGGTGTTTTAGAAAAATAATCAGTTTCATTTTGGGGTGCATCACATCACCTTGTTGTTACTTTCTCATAACAGCCTATTTTGTTATTTCCTTCCTACTGTCCTTCATTACTTAAGCCAGACTAACACTTTTTAGGGCACAAACAGGTCTGTATTGTGGTGTGCCAACACATTCCAAAAAGGGGGCACGGCACAGTTGACATCACAACGTGGTGTGCATGTCATTCCATCTGTCATGCACAAGTTACGAACTAGGTACACATCTGCCATGAACATGTGACACATCTAAGACATGCAATCGCAATCATTATTATGCCATAGTTGCACCAAGGACACACACTATTTGTGCATAAGTTGATGTCATGCCTGTGCATTCAGTGGTATAAATGTATCGCTGACACGCTATAGTTAGGCATGCGCCATTATGCAGGAATTTGTGGTGAAAAGACACGCCTTGGAATGCTGTGGCGGTCACTTGGCTGTGGGAATTATGATTATTGACCATCAGCAGAAATTTAGGGGAGGAGGAGAGAAAAAGGAGAGAGAATTTTTTCCCAGGCAGAAAAAATAAACTAAGGAATGTGTGGGTCAGAGTTTGGTCGACTAGAAGACATGAGTATAGACAATATGATCAGTTGACCAAAATGATGGTCTGATATACACTATTGCGTTTCATTGGTGTTTGCATTGTTAAAAATTCTGACACCTCTGCATAAAAGTGTCAGTCTGGTTTTACTTATTGTTACTTAATCTGATACAGCTGTATGGAAATCTTTTATTCTTTGATTTTGACTCTGTTTTTCTTTGACCTTAACTGGCAGGACCTGCATGGAGTTCTTGAACGCATTTTAGTCTTTCTTGGTAAGCACCTGAGCCAAGATACTCTGAAACGCGTGAGTGAACACTGTACATTCAAAACCATGAAGCAAAACCAAATGTCAAACTATTCGCTGGTGCCACAGACAATAATGGACAACGAGAAGTCTAGTTTCCTCAGAAAAGGTAGAGACAAGCATTTTATTGCCACTGTATCTTCTTGTTGATGCTCTGTTCACATCCTAAACGACAGCTTCTGAAGTAGCTTCTATGTACTGGAATGTCTTATTTGTGATTTCTGCTGTTTCTAAGGAATCGTTGGAGATTGGAAGAATTATTTCAGCTCCGAGCTGGAGGCAAAATTCAATAAGGTCATTTTTGAAGAATTAAAGGGAACTGACATCACATTCCTCTGGGATGAGGAACACAAATGCAATCCCACTTCTTAAAATGATGATAAATATAAAATGAAATGTTTAAATTGTATTATACTGTAGTATATGGAATACACTATTGTCATTTAAACATCTTTAAGAGTGAACGTATTGAAGGTTGCTCTTTTATAATCATAAATATGTCATGTCTCATTTTTAATTTGAATAAAATGTGAAAAGAAATAGCTGAACATACCCAGTGCCAGTTTATTGCTTAATTATAATGTGAAGAAACACATGAGAAACTCGTACCTTTTGCAAGTCAAAACATGTGAAAACAGTTATGGAACACCAATCTACAAATTCTTTGGAGCTGAACATTATCTTCATTTATTTAGCACTTATCTTTGTGCTTTATGGTCAGCGCTTTGTTTCTTGTACCATAGATTTCCAACCCCATAATGCAAGCAAGAGTACTTATAACTTAAATACTGTGAATAAATATTTCTCTTGTAAAACAGCACCTTTTGAGCTAATAGATAACTCAGTTATTAAAAAAATGTTTCCGGTCACTCACCGTCCCCTCCGAAAGTATTGGAACAACAAGGCCAATTCTTTTGTTTTTGCTATACACTGAATACATTTGGGTTTGTGATCAAAATATTAAACTATAGATCAGAATTTCAGCTTTCATTTCCTGATATTTATATCTTGGGAATGTATGTGTTAATCCTAATGAAGTGTACTAGAACGATAATATTATACCAGAAATTCTTCTCTTGTCATTATTAGCCTGGTGTATTTGTCGGCCTCTTGCCTGATGTATTCGCTGAGGCTGGTCATTGCGCACTTGTGTGGAATTTCCACGAGTCTACAATTATCTAGGTGTAGAGGTTGCTCTATACCTAGATACTTGTAGACATCCTGATCAAGATTGCATATCTTGGCACCATCATTTAGTCATGCGTTCAGTCCTGTGACAAACTTACCTGGCTTGATGGTTGATTTTCCTAGTCTGAACTCCATGCAGATGTTGTCGCTAAACGTCTTCACTGTGTCGAGTTCCTGATCTAGCTGGCTGTTGCCTTTTGCAAAGAGCTTTAGGTCATCTATATTAAGCAGGTGGGAGACTCTGTGCTCTTTCTGCAGGATGTACCATCGTTGAACATGTTAGACAGTGAAACCACTGACTTATCTTACTGTCGAATTAAAAATATGTAAACAAAACTACATTCTTGGCTGGAGAATAGACTCTGTGCTCTCTCTGTCAACTCAGTCTTGCATTACCGCAGATTTAATCTAAGTGATCATCCTTGTAGCAGTGAAGGTATTTATCTTCGTCCATCATCCAGACTGCTGAAATATGTAGTGGAGATTGTTCTTTTGCACTGTGAAATGCAAGAATTTTAACAATTGTTACATACCAGTTGTGCAGTTGTGTAAATGCTTGCATTTGTCTTCACTTGCTTCAGTGTATTAATCCTTGTTTGACACCAGTTATAGCAAAAAAAATAAATAAATAAAGTGGTGACTCAAATTAAATGTCCCAATTAATGATCATAAATTACTGTGAAATTTAACTGATTCTGCTAAAAATCAAATTAATTAAATGTTATGTATACTGTTTAAAATAATTTAATCCTTTCAAACGCAGTGTCCATTGCAATGGATGATATAGGTTTCTTGTTTAATTTATGCTTTGCTGCACATTACACCAAGTGAGACCTGCTGTCGGATTGGATGTTTAACAGGCAATCAAACAGCAGCTCAGGCATGGCAGTGAGACGCGGCAGCACTCCAGCCGAAGAGGCAGAGTACATGCTCATCTCAATTCTTTTTGTCATATTTAGGACATTTTTTTCTAATCATGTTATGAGTTTGTTATATTGTTAAGTGATGGATTGTGAAATTAAAAAGTTTCAAAGCAGCACTGATATAACAACTTTCTACACAGGATTTGTCTAAAATCTCACCGTCTTTTACAATAATCAGTGAACATGATGTTTATTGTTCAGGCTTGCTAAAATTAAATTTTGCAATCATAGTGTATCCAGACAAATAGTGGATAAAATGAGAATGCAGAACTCAATAGAGTAGGTGAGTACAACAAGCTGTCAGAGGTTATTAGTGTATAGTAAATTTTGATGTTCTTAAAAAATCCATGAAAAATGTTATGTAATATGTAGAAATATACAGTAGCTACATTTTGTTTTTCGATTCCAGGAGTTTTCAAAGTTTTCACTGATGGGGCAAGATGTCGTACATGATGATGAAGTACATGATGAGGAAGGGTCAGGGCTGGAAAATGAGGAGGAAATTGTTCTATTTTGTAAATATGACCTTTATGTTAACCTGACAAAGAAAATTATATCCAGTGACATTATATTCCTTAAGTTCCTGTGCTGTCTATTTGGGAAGGTCCTATTACTAATGTCACTGAACCATTAACCTCCTGTACCTAATTCAAATTATATTGCCCAGGAGCTGTTTGATCTGATTAAACAATGACTATATGCTCAACAAAATAGTGTTACGGGGTATAAATATGCATCAGTGCATGAAATAGAAGCCCTTGTCAGCTTACATATGGCAACAGGAGTGCTGATGTTCCCCAGAGCGTGAAGTATTGGGAATCAAGCATAAACCTCGGGCTGTTTCTGGGATACTTTGTCCCAAGGCAGTTTGTTTTCAGCTTCGCTCCAATCTACAGGTCATGAACAACTATAACAGACCTCCTGAAAACAAAGATGCTTTTATAAGTGTTTTAAAGTCAGACCTCTATATGAAAGCGTATGTAAACGGTGCTTTTCACTCTCCATGGAAAAGGAACTTTTTGTAAGTTTGAATTTTGAAAACAAATACTCTATTGTTCCTTAGCTGTTCAGATATAATATGTGCTTGACATAGTTTTTTGGAAACATGCCTACACATCTGCAGTGAATAAACAGAATCTCTTGTTTTCTGGTAGAATACAGTCATCTTCATATACCACTAGTAGTATATGCCTATTGAAAAGCTTTTATATAGCAAAAATAGAAATGAATGGTTACTGAACTGAAAATATTTAAACCAAAGTACTGGAGAATATCACTGTGTGCTTTATTGCCACAGATTTAGTCTTTATCTTCATCCATCATCTGGAGAACTATGTTGAGGTTATTCTTTACTTTGTGAATTTTAACAATCAGGAAATCTCAGAGCAACATTTCATTACTGCTCTTGTATTTCTTCTTCTTCTTGGACCTCAACAAACTCTCCAGTCATACTCTGTCCCTCACCAGCTGTGCAGGCTCTCTTGTGTGCTTTCTTTTGTCTTCACTGCTCTGCAGTGTTTTAATACTTGATTGACACTCTCATGCTCCTGGCAGTGTTGGGATCTCTGGGACCAGAGAAGTACGTGTGAACAGCATGGTGGTCTGGAGCTGCATGCATTCTAAATACACTGGAGACGAGGCCGGGTATTTAGGGCACTTTTCGTTCAGCTGCACCAGTTGAACATGCATCTGTATTTCTCAGTGTAGCATTGACCTGATTTACATGTTTGTCTCATGAGCTAGTTATAGTAACAAAAAAGTGTTGACTGAAATGATCCATCTCATCTTTGCACGTCATGGTTTGCTTTTACAAAGGCATTTTATTAAAGAACCATGACAACGAAATATAATGAAACAGTTTCAAACTTAATCTGTATTTGAAAATGTTCAGCAATATAACAAATATAATATTGCATTAATAGTGATGTTTTAACCTTGAATGTATTTCAATTAGTATATATATTTTTTCTACTATATTAGATGCTACCTAGCTGTAAATGTTTGTCAGCATGTTACTAATTGGGGCAGCACGACATGCTGCGGGTAGTGTTGCAACCTCAAAACTCCAGTATCCTGGGTTCGATCCTAATTTTGGGTTATTGTCTGCGTGGAGCTTCCAGTGTTCTCCCCATGTTTATGTGGGTTTTCTCCTGGTACTTTGGTTTCTTCCCACTCACTAACAATTGGTAGGTAGGTGGCCCTCTGTCTGTCGTTGCCTCCTAATTTCCGCATCACACTTAACCTGCATGCTTTCTCAGGTGCCCTTTTAAAAACTGAGAGTTTTATGTTTGTAGGGCCAAACTCTGGCTGTTTCTCAATGTCAAGGTTGCTTCCTAGGTAGGATGGATCCATCCGAGGTTAGGTAAGACTTCTCCATAGCGTTCAGAGAACACATAATAGAACAGTCAAGTGTTCTGTGCGGGTTATTAGCAGCTTAAAATCTTTGTGCATTACTGCCATCTGCAGGACTGGTGTTAATACTGTCGGGAATATTTTTTTAACTTAAAAAGAAAAAAACGAAAGAAAGAAAGAAAAAAAATAATAATTCTATTTGCAAGATCAATCATTCTTAAAAATGTCAAAACAGCGTGTGGATTGTATCCAATCACATGTTTCCATTTTAGCTAGATCCTACTTTTTTCTGAATATTCCCTGCATTCCAAAAGTATACGCCCCCACAGCAAAAACATGCCCCGGACTGATGCTTCCTATTAATCTACAACAATCTATAAAAACGCGGTTGTGTTAACAAGGTTTTATTTTATTAACCCGTAATTAAATTAAAGCGGATAAATAGGCATATATACATTTATGTAAATAAAGATATAAACAAACAAATCGAAATAAACATAATAATACAAAACCAAATATGTCCGGGGTCAGCATAAATAAACAGAAAGTGACTTAAGTGACAACATTAAAGTGGGAGCACAGTCTCACTGTTTTTATAGCATTTTTGTTTTTAATCCGTAGCTTCATTTCTATCTGGAAAACATGAAAGTGTGGTTTCAACAAATGCACGATATATATAGCCTAATCGTGTTATCAAAGTTTCTATTTATCGACTAAGGTGTGCGCCAATGAAAAGGTCCCCACTTTGTACGTGAGCATAGGATTGTAGGCAATTTAGCAGCAAGGATCCACACCTGCCTCCTTGAAAATAATCTGGATCCTAGACATTGGAATTGACCTTCGGCGACATGTGATGACGTGTTATCCTTCTTTGACATTGAGAAACACCCGCTGTTTCCTACGAGCTTCTCAGTTTTCTGCTCGCGTCGTAACAATAACAGGAAATTAGGTCAGAGACCAACGTTTAGTAGTAAATTACCGGATTATTGAAAAATCTTCTCTATCACGATGGCTGAAAGTGACCTGTACATGGTTTATCATGGATTTTGTCTTCCAAAACTGGCGTACACTGAGGACAGTCTGAACTATTTTCAGTCCTTTCAGGTTCAGGATGACGATATTTTTGTAATTACATATCCAAAATCTGGTGAGTACACTATAACTAAAACTTAAAAATAATAAAAAATAATAATGATTATTATTTCAGTAACATACCTAGAGTAAACCAAATCTTTTTCCAAAAACACCAAACAGCAAAACTATTTCAACACGTATGCATGACCTATACATCACTATAGGTTTGAAGAAAACACCTGTCAATGGGGGGAATGGCCTTGAAAAGTGTTAAGTTTCTATTCATGTTCAATCTCTTTCAGACTCCGTAACCGTCTCTCTCGCTCTTCCTCTGTGTGACAAGTGCGCTTGGAGAATGATCTTAACAGACACAGGGTCGTCTTAAACTCAGTCTGATTTAATGAAGAAAGTCTAGGAGTATTTATACAGGAGACACAGATGTTACAGATGCCAAACACCTTGTTTGGTCAGAACATGACATAACAACAGGTTTCCGGCGTTAAAAGTAACACAGATGCTAAATCACCACAGGACACAGAACAGACAGCTAGCCATCATAAAACCTTAGTCAGGAAAGCCAAGGTGACAATCCCAGGCAGCAGGGTTACAGGATCAAAGGACAGGACAGACACAGAGAGGAAACGGCTAACATGAGACAAGATTTTAAATCTAACAAAAAGCCTGGGATGAAAAGTTTTCATAAAAAATATTTTTATTTCTAAGTTATTAGTGTCATAACCAAAGTAAAGTTAGTTGAGTAAGTCGGTTGAGAGACTTTGCATCCAAAGAAAAGTGCAGGCTCCTTGAGGCCCCTTGCACCCCTTACAAAAGGCGCAAAATGGTTCAGGATAGGATTCGTCTCTAAAAGCAGCTAATCGAGCCGAGCCCAGTGGCAAATCTGTTATGTGTTACGGAGAGGAAGAGTTCATGAAGTGGCTACAAAAATTTATTATAAGCAATCATTTGTCTTTGAAGTGTTGCATACGTCGCGCTATATACCGTTCAAATTTGGAGAGATATTTAACCACTTTTCCGGTCAGCTAGCGTGACGGTATCATCTGATTCATTGCAGTCTCAAGATTCATATAATCCCACTGGCTTCACTAAAGACTGAGCCTGCAATGGCCTAACAGTAATGTTAATACCAGATGATCCACCATAAGCCAAGAAAACCAAGAACTGATGAGAATTATTCTAGGCTCAAAGTGATCAAAGAGACAGTCTAATAAAATATAACCAAATTAAAAATATACCGTAATTGTAGGCAGACTTAAGCACATGTATATCAGATCGTTATTACTTGTATGTGGCATGAACAGTTCACTAGTGACTGTCCTAATAACCACTACAGATTCACATGATAAAGAGAGGAAGGAGGCCCTACAGAGACGGCAGAATTTCGTGCTACTCGCCAGCTGACACGGCTGAAATGGCTTCATGTCCTGACCTTATAGACAATGTTCACACTAGTGTGCAATATTAAAAAAAAAAGATAGATCAGCAAAAAAAAAAAATAAAAAGCACTTTTTATTTTTCAGGTACAACATGGATGCAGGAAATACTTCCTCTGCTCATGAATGGAGGAGATCTTACTCCTGTGCTAACCCTTCAAGGCTATGAGAGAGTTCCATGGCTTGAAGAGGTACGCGCTGCTGGAGTTGTGGCCAAGCTGAGTGCTCCACGGCTGTTCGTCTCTCATATGCCTTATCACCTCATGCCAGCAACCTTCTTCTCTTCTAAGGCTAAGGTAGTAGTAGTAATAATACTACTAGTAATAATAATAATACAACCTCGTTTCCAGAAAAGTTGGGAAACATAAACAAAAACAGAATGCAATGACTTGCAAATCATGTAAACCTCTATTTCATTAAAAATAGAGCAAAGACAAAATATCAAATGTTGAACCTGATAAATTCTTATTGTTTTTGGGTAAGTATACAGTATGTTCATTTTTAATTCAATGCCATTTGTAACATGGTTCAAAAATGATGGGACAGTGGCATGTTTACCACTGTGTTGCATCACCTCTTATTTGAACAACTCTGTAAAGCTTTGGGAACTGAGGAGACCAGTTGCTGGAGTTTTGAAATGTTATCCCGTTCCTACCTGATATAGGATTTCAGTTACTCAACAGTTCGGGGTCTCCTTTGTCATTTTTTTTGTTCCATGATCCACCAAATGATTTCAGTGGGTGACAGATTTTGGACTGCAGCCTGTCTGGGTTAGTTTTACTACAGAGCCATGCTGCTGTAATGCGTATATAATGTGGTTTGGCATTGTCTTGGTGAACTAAGCAAGGCCTTCCCTGAAAGACACTCTCTGGATAGAAGCCTATGTTGCTCCAAAACCTTTATGTATCATTTAGCATTAAGTGCCTTTCCGGGTGTGCCAGCTGCCCATGCCATGTGCACTAATTTGAACCCCATACCAGCACGGATGCTGGCTTTTGAGCTGTGCACTGAAAATGCTGATAACAAGCCAGATGGTCTCTCACGTTGTCCATGATCACCAAAAAGTTCCAATTTTGATTCGTCAGACCACAGAACAATTTTCCACTTCGCCTCAGTCCATCTTAAATGAGTTCAGGCACAGAGAAGCAGTGGATTTTCTGAATCATGTTTGCATATGGTTCTTTTATTGCATCATAGAGTTTTACCCTGTATTTGTGGATGAAGTGGTGAACTGTGTTCAGACAGTGGTTTTTGGAAGTGTTCCTGAGCCCATGCAGTGACTTCCTCTACAGAATCATGTCTGTTTTTAATGTACATTCAGCCACCCAATATTATCTTTCGGCCTTGTCTCTTGCCCAGAGAGGCCTTGTCCCCATTTTTTACTACTCAGAGACTCTGCCTCTTTGGGATGCTCTTTTTATACCCTTTTGCCAATTAACTTCATCAATTCTGAGATCTTCCACCATGTGTAAATCAAATTTCAAAATGAGCATATATTTTTCATAAAATATCAGTTTCAACATTTGATATGTTGACAAATGGTCACAAACAGATCAAATTGAATTGCTGACTGAATTGCTTACATTTCAGCTTAATTTGTTTATTCCACATCATGAACACTTCAATGCTTTGCCTTTTTCCCCTTATTTCCTTGGCTTGGTCAAAGCAAAACATAAATATATAAAAGTAAATTCAAATAAGTTGGTTTTACAATTGTATATTTGTAATGTCTATAAAGTGTTACTCCTTGTATCTTTGTATATTATCCTTAGGTCATTACACCACATTTTCAGTCACTCATTGTTTACTTTTATCCCGTAGGTCATTTATATCATCAGAAACCCAAAAGATGTTGTTGTTTCCTTTTTTTATTTCCACCAAATGGCCAGTTTTCTGCACAATCCAGGAACCTTTGATGAATTTACGGACAGTTTCCTAGCAGGAAATGGTGAGCGGCTTTGATTTGCTTTTAACAAATGTGGCACAACTAATGAAATAATCACATTACAGACATGATGTAACATGTTTGCTTAGTGATGTTTGGAAAGTGGACTGATCATGTGAAGAGCTGGAGAAACCCAGATTTAGGAGACAGAATTCTCTACATCACATATGAGGAGATGATTCAGGTAATGTGTTTCCATCACAATACTTTGTGTGAGTGTTAAGTGTCAGTGCGCATAATGTGGAATCAGTTTGCTTGTTCACACTTTATGTAATAGGAAAATATTATCTTGCAGGATCTTCGTGGCGTTATCGATCGCGTTTTAGGCTTTCTTGATCAGCGGCTGAGTGAAGACGCTCTGAAGCGCGTGATTGAACAGTGTCAGTTCAAAAACATGAAGCAAAACAAAATGTCCAATTACTCACTGGTGTCACAGAAATATTTGGACAACAGCAAATCCTCTTTCCTAAGAAAAGGTAGGCAGAAGAGGACATTGTCGTGACAGTTATTCTTTGTGATCTTGATCTGATTAGTAAAAATGAGAAATTCTGGGTGTTTTGGAAGGTCTCACTTTGTTTATCCTCTTTTTAAGGAATTGCTGGCGATTGGAAGAATCACTTCAGCCCTGAGTTGGAGGCCAAATTCAACGCAGTCATTTCAGAAGAACTGAAGGGAACTGACATTACATTTCCCTGGGATGAGGAAAACGAATAAAATTCTATTTATTACATGGAAGAATTCAAATAAATCTAACGCAATGAAAATCGCAGTGGTGGTAGTATTAGTATTTGACCTCTCTCGAGCCAGTCTTCGTGTTCTCATGATGCTGAAGGATGTTTTCTTTCCCTCCCCTGCTCACATCTTAATTGGCTTTTCACACTATATAATGTTTTGCTTGGTGAATCCATAGACTTGATCTGTGTCTTCTAAAATCAAAGCCACTGTATATTTGATCTTAGCTATCATTGTTGTTTAATCTATTCTGTATGGAAATGTACTACAGGCTGTGTGTAAGGTAAATTGTGTAGGTGAATATGTATATGTGTGTATGTATGTATGCCATTTGGTTTTGTACCTTTAATTATTGAGGGTACTAATTCTGTAAATTTTCACTATCACTTTACACCGCAGCACTTTTATGTCCGCTGATCACAAACCAAAATAAACTAAATGCATTCCAAAAATTACGAAAATGTTTTGTCAAGGGGTTTAGTCAAATCTCTAAATTATGTGCTGTTGGGCCCTGGCCCCACCAGATGTCGCTAAAGAGCAGTGCATGACATGACCAATAATTCAGTGTAACAAGAAGGCCTAATATATTTTTTCTTTGTAAGTAATATTGTTGCATGTTTATTACATATGACAACGGTAGCGTTTTCCGATTCATTCCAAATATCTTCCTGCAGCTGTTGTGTAAAAGTCAGTACTTCTCCTAGCAGTCTTCTTTTGGTGGGCACGATCATGTTGGCCACATGCTGATAGGTGTGAATGTGAGCGTGTGTGGCTGTTTGTCTGTGTTGGCCCTGTGGTGGACTGGCGACCTGCCCAGGGTGTACCCCGCCTCTCGCCCGAAGATGCTGGGATTGGCACCAGCTTCCCCGCGACCCAGACGGATAAAGCGCTATAGAGAATGGATGGATAATGTCGATGTCACGACAATAAATTAAGTTTGTAAATGTACTTATTTCAATTTATTGTTTTTAACTTAAACTTTCCATAATTTACCTATGAAGTTATTAAAATGTTTGGATTTGTTGAGCAAGAAGGTTTGTGTGTAGTTTCACTGACTTTGTGTTGGATGCCGCCCATTGAGAGTTTTTTGTGCCCCACCAGGTTTTCTGTGCCAGAGGCACCACCGGTTTTGTTAAAGACCCTGTTTACACTAGACATTAAAATGTGTCTTGAGGGATCGACTCACAAGTGGACAGTGCTAAATACAAGTTTAAACAACCACTCAGATGCATTCACTCAAACCCCTTGCCATGGTGGTGTGGAACGCATGTGATCACATATCTTTTTTTAGTATAAATGCTAATGTGTCCTGATACGCCAATTGAAACCAAATGGAAACATGGCCAACGTGTCAGGCATCAGAAACCGCTGTAGCTGCAGGTAATTTATTTTATTTCAAAAACTGGCAGACAAATCCTACAAGACATGTTGAGATAAAAAAGGCAAAGCATCAGTTGTGTTGTGTCAGGGTATATATTAAATAGTCCTATACAGCCCAACTGTAGTAATCCATATTGTCAAGAACCGCTCAACTAAGTAAAGACATTACAGTTCATCATTAAGACATTAAGTATCTTTTGAGCAATAAAAATAAAGAAAAAACATTGAATTAGAAGGCAGGTCTAAACTTTTGACCAATACTGTACATCCTGAATCATAGGCCTTACTACAGAGATTAAGGTGAAACTGTCTAGCACGGACTCGAAGGTGGATTAGGCCTAAAGGGGATGGAACTGAAATGGAATTTGCACAAGGCTGAGAAATTTGTGAACCTTGTCCAAGGTAATATTTATTAATTTTTAAGCTAGATACAATTTTGTAATAGACATTTTCAGAAGAGCTAGTATAATTATAGCACATTTTACATTACAAACTGGATTGGAAATATCAAATGACGTATGTGTAAGAGTAATATGGTAACTGCAGTGACTCATTAATGCTACACTCAGGAAAAAGGAACTAGATTTGTACCTCTGAAATAAATGTTTTGTTCTGTAAATACAATTATAACTTCATGGAATCCTATATGGGGGCAATGCTAAATGCGTAAATGTGACAAGTAAATCAAATTAATAATTTCATTGTATTTGTCCCTTTTAAAGTACATGGGAGATAAAGTACTTTTTTTTTGCATTTAATGACACATTACTTATCTTGTGGGCCAAATTTTATGTGGATAAAATGGTGAACTATACTTACTGAAGGTAAGCCATAAGTGTAGGCATGTTTTTTGAGAGGAGATTGCATGAAATTAACAAAATGTGAATTAAAAGCACAATAAAACTAGCCTAGCCTACATTGTGTGTAAAGATAAAGACTTTCATCCCTGCCTTATTCAAACTTCATGCTTTCTGCTGCTGTATTTGGTGCACAAAATATGATGTACTGGATCAAGTGCTATTTTATAAGCTGCCTAGTAATGATTGTTTAAGCCATTTTATTAAATTAAGACAAGCTTGCAGTTAATCTGATAATCAATGTACCATATAATGACACAAATACTATAACTACTATATTTTCTTCTCTTTTGTAAAGTGAAAATAAATGTGTCAGGGCACATCATGTTGCTGATACAACTGGTAGGCCAGGAAGTTGCACGAGTAGTGCAGGAAGTAGCAATTCAGCATGCTTCCCGATGCAGGAAAAGCCCCTTTCCTATATGAGATATAGTAATTAGTGTTATCATTTTGGGCAGTCAGCATTTTTACCAATAAGATGTTTAAAAACTTTAAAAAGAGGTTCATTTTTCTCACTTGCAAAAACTGACTATGTTGGGTGTTGTATGTGAAAATTCTGATCTAGGCCTTATGACGACCTTTTGTCTGTGTAAAGTTTAAAAGTATTCCTAATAGAGCTCAATGTAAAAAAAATAAATAAGAAAAGGACCGTTTACAGAATATGTCACTCTTTCATTAATTTGTTTATTAGATCATTCGAAACTGATATTAGATGTGCACTCCTTCGGAGACGGCTGATAAATATCTTTGGTTCATTATGAGAAAATGAATGTGGACGTGCCTGCCGGTGTATAAAAGCCTGGTAAAGCGTATGTATTTTCCTTAGAGGGCATTTTACCCGGGGGCCTCAGCTCTACGTGACTGTGGTGGAGTTCAGCTCCGCCAGCTGCAGCCTCCGTCGTCCACTGATAACGCTAATGTGACTTCCCGCGATTACTTCTAATTGCCCACGATCCAGACCGAGACCCTTAGGGTGGGGCACGTGTGTGGGAGTGTAAGGAAGCGTGGACGTCTGTAGTAAGCAGCTGCAAGTCCTGCTCCTGCCTTTGATTGAAAGAAGAAAGGCAGCATTGGGTTGCGTTGAAAAGGGAGGATTCAACGCCAAGAATCGGCTCAAGTGCACCAAGGAGACTTGTTATGACATCCTGCCTTTTATAGCTCCCACATGCACAGTGCAAATGGGCTGAAATCAGGGAGTCTACGTTGACTAGGAAGGGATGAACGTCCTCTCAATGTTCTCTGCTCACATGCCAGTGGATGGTGGGGTCATGATAGCCTTTCACATCGCAGTACACATCTAAGCAGCGAATCAAAGTGTCTCCAGTGCTTGTGTGATGAGGAAGACATAGATCCTGTCCCAGTGGAACGCCGCTGTGTGTGTCCATGGGTGTGGATCTCTGTGAATCTCTCTATGCACTCCCTCTGGGTCAAGGGGTCAGCTTTTAAATGCCACCAAGTCTGAGGTGAAGGGTGGGAGACTAAGAAAAAAAATTGGATAGTTTTGTATAGGAACATTCAAAAACATGATGTTCTCTGTGCTCATTCAGTAACCATCTGGGTTGGCGCCTTTAATGTACAGTCAAGCGTTTATCAGATCATCTTATAAAACAAGACCGCATTTAACATAATAATAATAAAGCTTCTGACTAAAAATGTTTTGGTTTGTAATTTTGCAATAGTGTAGCATTTTTATTCTTACATTGATTGTTATGACTTAAAATATTTTGTCTTATAAACAGTTCTGTAAATGACTCAAATCATCTGCAAATTAAACATTGCACAAACATAGCAATTACAGTTTCAAAATATAACACACCAGTCTCTATTTTTGTGTCTGTACAAATATGATGTTATGATATTGGCCCATTTTCCTTAGCTGCAATTTTCATTGCCTGAGTTGAAATGGCTGAAGGGACACAGCCTTTATCTCTGACTGTGTGAGAGTGCTGAGATGTCTATAAATAAATAAATAAAAAATCCATTTATATTACTAACATAGATAATATAGAACAGAATTTTAATACTAATATCACTTTGATAGGAAAAGCTGGACACCTGCACGTTCATGCAATTATCCAGTCAGTCATTCATGTGGCAGCAGCACAATGCATAAAACCATAAAAACATCATCTGGTCTTTTTCCAATCTTTAATCTTTTTTTCAGTGAACCTGTGCCCACTGTATCCTTGGATTCCTGCTCTTGTCTGACAGGAAGGGAAGTGGATTTAGTTTTCTGCTGTTCTAGCCCAAGGTTTGATGTTCTGAGATGCCGTTCTGCATTTTTTATTTGAGTTATTTGAGTTACCATATGTAACCTTTCTGTCAGCTCGAACCTGTCTGTCCATTCTCCTCTTAATGAGTTTCCACCAGCAGAACTGCCACTCCCTGGGATTTTTTTTACTTTTCACATGATTGTTTTTGAGACTAACGCTGTTGTGTGTGAAAATTCCAGTAGACTCAAATTAGCCCATCTTGCACCAACAACCATGCCATGGTCAAAGACACTGAGTGACATTTTTTCACCATTCTGATGTTTGATGTGAACATTTGCAGAGCCATCTTGTTTTCAAAATGTAGAATACTCAGTCAAAGTTTAGGAGTTGCAGAAAATAGACTTGTATTACGTCGAAGTAACAAAAGCCAAGTCGGTCTGCAAAGCAACTGATAAAAAGAAAATTCGGTACTCGTTTATACTATCATCTTCAAAAAAAATTCACCTCACCTGTGCATAACACTTATCTTACTATTGTTGTTTTACATCCTGACTTTCTGCTCTGTTTTCTTAGCCCTTACTGTATTCACTACTTCTGGCTATGTTCCCACTATGAGCTTACTTCGCGATTGAGTTCTGTATCTTCTCCTTTCTCTTTAGGCCTATTGTTCTTTGTTTCGATGTAACCTTGCATCTCAGAACACTGTTATAATTATCTTATCATAGGCTAATGTAGCAGACTTCCTGTCTGAAGTAAATACACGGTTTATACAGTTCAGCTCGTCAGGAGAATCCTCACCTATTATAAACAACAAAGGCATTCACTAATCTTCTCTCGAAACTGCCTATAAACAAAATCATTATTTTAGACTTTGCAACTTCTGAAACTCTAATTTAGAACATGACCGCTGCAGAGACTGCTTCAAAAAAACAGAAAAAAATTCTGTCCATAAAGCTTATTGATTATAATTTCTCTAAATATTGGTTACATGAGTTCTACTTAATAATTATATTTTAATCATTGATCATACATTGAATTAAAGTTCAATAAAAATATAGGAGACTTTCTGTCCCTACTGGCATGCTTAATATTTCCCACATAAAAATAAAGTCCATGCAAAATCACTATAAGTACCTTATTTGCTACATGTGTGAGAGTGATTAAGCACTGTGTGTTTATGATTAACATGTTTTTCAATTACTTATTTCAATTACATAATATTCGGGTTATTAAGAAAAGAAAAATAAGATAAGAAAGATTGAAGTTCTTGTATTAACTGAAGTGACCTGTATCTGCATTAATTTATGCATTGCACGGCAGAAACATGATTGCCTGACTAGATGACTGCATGAATGTTCAGGTGTTTCTGTTAAAACAGCCTGTGAGTGTAATGTAATTATTACACCATATTTTAATACATCACATTATAATCCAAACAGGCTACTTCACCCTACTCCTACATACCACTCTGTTTCCAAAAAAAGTTGGGACGCTGTATAAAATGTAAATAAATATGAATTTAATGATGTACAAATCATGTAAAAACAAATTTAATTGAAAATATGAAATATTGAAACAGTGACATTTAATTGTTTTATAAAAAAATATATATGCTCATTTTAAATTTGATGCCAGCAACACGTATCAAAAAAGTTTGGATGGGGCAACAAAAGACTGGAAAAGTTGTGTAATACTAAAGAAAACACTTGGAGGAACATTTCCCATCTAATTAGATTAATTGGAAACAGGTCAGTAACATGATTTGGTATAAAAATGGCATCCCAGAAAGGCAGAGTCTCTCAAAAGTAAAAGTGAAAGACTGTGTGGGCAAATATAGGAATAATGTTCTTCAATGTAAAATTGCAAAGAATTTGGGAATTTCCTCATCTACGGTACATAACATCAATAAAAGATTCAGGGAATCCGGAGAAATCTGTATATGCAAGGGACAAGGCCAAAAACCGGTATTGGATGGCTGTGATCTTTGGGCCTTCAGGTGGCACTGCGGTAAAATCTGACACGATTCTGTAGTGGAAATCATTGCATGGGCTCAGGAACACTTCCAAAATCCACTGTCTGTGAACTGTTTGTCACTGCATCCAGAAATGCAGGTTAAAACTACAATGTAACAAAGAAAACAAATGTAAACATGATTTAGAAACTCCATCACCTTCTCTGGGCCCGAGCTCATATAAGGCGGACTGAGGTGAAGAGGAAAATTGTCCTGTGGTCTGACGAATCAAAATTTAAATTATTTTTGGAAATCATGGACAGAGCATCATCCGGGCTAAAGAGGAAAGGGACCATCCACCTTTCTTAACCTAATTCAGTAACACAGTCATAATCAATACATATACTCTCGACATCTTTTTTTTTGTGTGTGTGAATGATTTGCTAATATTTAGTATTAGTATGCTAGTATATGTATTGATTATAATGAGCAGTGGTAGATCAGTGGTTAAAACGTTGGACTAGTGATCGGAAGGTCGCGAGTTCAATTCTCAGCACTGCCAAGCTATCACTGATGGACCCTTGAGCAAGGCCCTTAACTCTCAGCTGCTCAGTTGTATAAATGAGATATATGTAAGTCGCTCTGGATAAGGGCGTCTGCCAAATGACGTAAATTATAATGGCAATTTTTGGTGCCTTTGTTTCGATACTGTATATTGCTGTACTGTTTAACACAATTTACTATTACTTTGGTTATTGTCCTTGCTCGCACAGAGACAATATTTTGGCTAGAAGCTATAACTGTCTATATTAATTAGCCTTATTAGCCTTAAAACATGTTGATGTAAATGTTAATGCTCTTCCTACAATTGTTTAGTGGCTTTTCTTCACCTTGCTGGTCAGACATCCCTCTTCATACGTCAACTGCGCCTTCTTTGTTTAGACTACTCACTGATGCTAAAATAAAAACACAAAGATGGCTGAGTGGTTTAGGGTGGTTTATGTGCATGTTGTCTAGGAGCCAGGAGGATACTTTATCCTGGCCTGTCCTGGCCATTTTTAAAAGTTATTGGGAAATTAGTTGTTATGAGTAAAACTCGGTAAAATGTTGTATTTGTGATCGTTTACGCTAATATATAACTATCTCCTAAGAAGCTCATGATTACTTAAATATGTATACCATAAAGGAATTGAAGACTTACATGTCAAACTAGTCTTCATGGCTTTATCAGACTTTATGAATCCAAATAAATATGGCAGCATTCTACCAGAATATGATCTACGTAAAAACGTTTTAGGAAGCAACAAACCTTTACTGCACAAAGAATCCTTTTATATAAGAATGAATTGAATATGAATACATTTTTGCTCTTTTTGCATTATGAGAAGATATTTTGGGCAGATCTTTATCTTCAGCAACTGCTTCATCCTGATCAGGGTCACAGCGGATCCATATCCCACCCAACCCCTGCAGTACTGAGTGTAAGACGGGAGACCAAACACATACATACACACACGTAGGGCAATTTAGTATAGCCTATCCACTTACCTGCAGTTTTTGAACAGTGGGAGGAAACTGGACAACATGCAGAAAAGATCCACAAAGAAAGTAACCTGAGCTCAGGATCAAACCCAAGAGGAGTGATGCAGCATTGCTACCCTCTTCACTTAAACCATACTTTTCTTTGTCCCTGTGGTGGCAGATTCAAGAGTACATCTTTTGTAGCTTGTGTGTATCTTTTACCTAGAAAAGTCCATGTAGTGTACCTTTAAAGCTTTACCCTAAAAAATAATTACTGCCAATTTTTGTACTTTGAAGCATTTTAAAGTATTAACATTTACAGAAGAAAAATACATATTAAAGCTACAAACATTTTTCTGAGTGTAACAGTAAATATCCTTTCTTACCTTAAATACGCTAAAACAAAATCATAAAAATCTTAAAAGAAGCACAAAAAAAATCCCCCAAAATATATCAAAAATAATAATAAATGTCTTTTAATGGACACACTGGACACATAAATTTTAGATTTAAGCTGCTTTATAAGGGTTGTAATTACTTTTTATTTTAAGATAAGTAAATTCATATTAATACATAAGAAAAAGGCAGTATTACTATACATTAGTTAATAAATAAATATGAGAAAAGGCCCAAGCTAAGCTTTTTTTTAAAAAGACTTTATACATGAGTACAATATTTTTTTTATCAATATCATCTATTACTTTACTGCTTCATAATTTTACATTTTAACTACATAAATATTGAAAGAACTTGCTCATGAAGCTTATGAACCAGATATAAGACACATATAAGTCAAAAATGGAATATATTTGTAATGTATTAAAGTGACATTTTAAAGGCTTCAAATTCGTAATAATTATATAAAGCAAAAAAGCTCATCCATTTATGAAGGAGAACTATAGTAGAGTCATTGCATCTTCGTGGTGGGTCATTTTACTGCTGTACGTGACATACTCAGCGCATGTGACAATGAGGGATAATTTAGGTCTTTTGGTGCTTATCTGTCTCTCTCCCCTTCCTGGAGTGTCTGTCTCAAGCACTGTGGAGTGCATCTAAGAGCAGGTGCTGTCCGTTTATCCATGTGTTCATTAGAAACAAGGACTACATTCCAGGCTCCAAAACTTTACCCTATTGTCTGAGGGCCTTTGTATGTTTACGGAAATAGAAAGAAGACAAAACCGGGAACCGCTGCTGGACAATACATTTAGGGAGCTGGCGTCAAGTGGCATCCTGAAACATAAAGGGTGTGGATTTGAAGTGTCTTAAATTGAGACTTAAATTGAAAGTACTAAACAAGAGCATCAGTGTGTCTTTTAAATGTTATAGAGTGTTCACAGCAGCTACTACTACAATATACAGTGGATATGAGAAAGAAAGAAAGAAAGAAAGAAAGAAAGAAAGAAAGAAAGAAAGAAAGAAAGGAAGCCAGGTAGAAAGAAAGAAAGAACGAAAAAAAAGAAGTGTCTATCATTATAAAATAATAAAATAATCATGTGTTTCTCAACCAGCTAATACAATCAACTTCAAAAATTTTGGCACCCTTCAAGAGTAAACATCACACACATATGATTTAAATATTCCACTGACATGACTGGAGAAACTACTTAACCTACTTTCCGTAACCTAGTATTTTCTTTAGAAAACTTATGTGGCAAATTGATTAGCACCCCTACAGAATATATACACCATTTGTGAAATTAGTGAAAAGTGAAAACACCATTAAACACAATAAGTGACATAATAACAAATATTTATGACTTGATAAGGGACTCAAAAAACAAACAAAAAACCCAAACTGAAGAGTGCTCCTTCTATTTGTGTTGGTGTTTGTTTAGAACACATTATCTGTTCATTCCAAATAATGTATTCATATTCAGTTTCATCCCTACTACAAATGTAGGTCGTCTGATGGACTGGTAAAGGAACAAAACAAAAATAAAATCAAAAAACCCCTGTGGAGGTTTCTCCCATTACCAGGCTTTGAAAGTGCACGCTGCCCATAATGAGAGAAAATAAGTAGCTGATAAGCACTGTGATACGAAGCCCTCAATGGGTGGACTACATCCCTGGTGACCAGGCGGACCGCTAGGACCTCTGCGATTGATACGCTATCGGGATGGAAGTGTTGGGAAAGGTCAGTGGTGTGGCGGCACTTTGGACAAGGCCAAAATTACACAGGGCTCCATCTGGGTGGCAGGTCTGATTAAAGGACTAATGTGCTGCCAGGAAAGTGCGAAGAGTTTGTCTCAAGATGAGATTGTGTTGCAACGGAAACAGATAAGCTACAGTGAAAGCTTGCCTTGTTGTTGTTTTCAAAGCAAAATTGGCTTTTAGTGGAATTAAAAAAAAAAAGTAGTGTTACAAATTTTGAATGATTTCATTTCAATGTACAAAGGGTTTTTTCCACCTAGCAACCAGCAAGCAAGAAATGCAACCAATGTGTATACGCAAAAATGTAAAATGTTTAACACAGCACAAATGTGATGCTGCTTATTTAAAGTGAAACACAGTTGGATTTCCTCCAACTAATCCTGGTCTAGATTTTAAAAAAATATATATATTTTTGGACAGATTACTTCCCAGTTTAGTGCTAACAGATTACAAATAGGATGGATAAAATAAAAAGTCTTCCTCCTGGGGAATATATAATGTGCAATGTAGACATAATTTGGGCAAAACTAGATAACAGATTCCTTAAACTGAGCTCCTGATGAAGACATGTTCGAGCTCACGAAATGATGGGTTTACTGGAATCTTAAAGTACTTAAATTAGACTCAAATTGTTGTCTCAAATTTGTAGTGCTTTGCCTTACCACTACAGTAAACGGACATTTGCGGACGTGCTCTGATACGGCACACATCATTCTGCCTAACTGGACCTGTATAGTATCAAATTTCCTTAAATGCCCATAATATTTTCCTGCAGGTCTTCTGTACTTCAGTGTGACCTACAAGAAGTGAACAGAGTGATTTAGTTAATGTGTTAGGCCTGCCAGTATTGTTTTTACCACACTTTCAGGCATTATTCAGAATTGCAACAATCTGAGCGTGGCAATCTCTCAGTATCTACTTGAACAAATTGTTCTTTGTGGTCGCCAATTGTTCAAATTGGTCGCCAATCTATCACACTGCTAAAACAGAGTAATGTACAGTACTGTAATGTAGTACTGTAATGTAGCATAGAAAACAGAATAGTGTAAACAGGGTAGTGACAGGAATAGGTGGGATTGAGTCTTTGGGGACACTTTCCATGAGCAGAAAAGCATCACAGAATGCACAGCACATCTAACCTTGCGACAAATGGGCTACAACGGCAGAATACCACATCAGGCTCCACTCCTGTCAGCCAAGAGCAGGAATCTGGGACTATAGTTGGCGCAGACTCACTAAAACTGAACAGGTGAAGATTGGAAAAAGAGCAGGTGATGTGTTTAAAATCTTCAACTGCTTGCATATAGGCAAAGTCACTAAGATCACATTTATTCCTCAATGTGATGTTTGATATGAACATTAACTGAAGTTCTTGAGTCTATGTATTGACTGATTAGATGATTGCATGAATGTGCAGGTGTTCCTATTGAAGAGGCTGGTGAGTGCATATTCTCTGTGATGCTTTTATTTAGTATTTAGCATCTATGTATTGTTTTCTATAGCCAATCACAGATGACTCCACATGCAAGGCAGGGTACACCCTGGACAGGTCACCAATCCACCAGATGAACAACCATTCACACTTACTGGACAGTGGACAGTTTAGAGTAGCCACTTGACCCAACTTGTCTTTGGAGGAAACTAGAGTACCCAGAGGAAGCCCATGCATGTACGGGGAGAACACGCAAACTCATGCAAAACAAAGAGGAGCCCTTGATCAACCTGTGGATCGAACCCAGGACCTTTCTGCCTAGCCATTACACCACTGTGCTGCCCCTTCAGCACACAGTATGGATAAAATGTATACACATAACTGTTATAATTGCAGGTTTTTGTCATAAATGAAACCAAGATAAATCATGTCAGATATATGTCAGCAACCAACAACATTCAAGTGAAAAACAAATAAAAAATTACAGTAACCTGATTCCAAAACTGTGCACACCCTTTTATAATGGTCATGTGACTGTGCTTAAAATTAACCACTCACATTCAAATTCATGTTCAAACGTAATTATCATTCACCTGCCATCAGTGAAGTGATTCTTATTAACCCCAAATAAAGACCATGTATGTGTATGATTTTCATGAAGTCTAGGTTTCTTCTGACTGCTGAAGCAAAAGCGCTTATACAGCATGTACACGATCTCATTGTTGAAAGATCAGGAATGACCCAATGAAGCCCATGATCAGGAATGGGCTACAAAAAACAATGGATGTGGATATCTATTGATGCTGATATGGATATCTGTTGAGCTATGGATACCAAATACCAATCCATTTTGGCACAAAACCAGCCAGCCTCTTTCAGACAGATGAAAATGAAGAAAAATTGTACCTTCCTGCACAATAACAACCTAAACACAAATCCAAATCAATAAAGGAATGGCTTCAGAAGAAGAAGATCGGTGTTTTGGACTGGCCCAGTCAGAGGCCAGATCTACCTATTGAACATCTGTGAAACTTGAAGTACGCTGTGCACAGGAAACTCCTTTTCAATTAAATATATCTGGAGCATTTTGGAAAGGAAGAGTGGAATAAAATGAACAAAAGATGTGCAAAGTTGGTAGCATCTTACCCAAAAAGACTGTCCTGTATTGTTTTGTTTGTTTGTTTATTTTTAATTTTTCCCCCCTAAAACATTTCTATTTCTTTTTTCAATTTATATTTTATCTTGGTTTTATTTATTTACATCACAAAAAACCTGAAATTTTAAAAGGGGGTTGTAGAGTTTTAGTAACCTCTCTAAAACCTTTAAGACCATAAGATTTCAGAAGTGCAAAGGATTTTCTTTAGACTGCTGAATAGAGTCTCGTATAATAAACCAATACAGTGAAAAATAAGTAGTTGTAATAAAATCAAAAACAACAAATACTGTTGTATTGAATATGGACTAAAAACTATATAAACTCCAAATAACAAATTAAAAGCTAAATTTAGCATTTTAGAATCCATTGAATCCATTCCAGTTCTGTACACAAATGCTTACTTGGCTCCCATGAGGATGCGCACAGCACAATACCACATTGTGTTTGACACGCAACTCATCGGTTATTGTTCTCAGCCAGAGAAGGTGAGTGAAACAATTGGAAATCATAAAAATAACCCATGGGTTGTTTACTAAAATCCTATCCTGGCAGTACGTGACTGCATGTGCATATGTACACAGGAGAATATTCATTTATACAGTAAGCTAGTACACGCAATATCATGACGACCTTAGTGGAGCCACCTCCTATTAAACACTTCCTATTACATGACAGCACAAACAAAAAAAAAATACTGCTTATCATGTGGTGAATAAAAGATTTTTTAATAGAAGGGATGAAGAACCATTAAAATAATACAATTTAACAAGTCCTTGGCATCCCAACGCTTCCTTCCCTGTTAGCTTGACAGCATCCTGTTATTTTAATCATGCAAGTTGGTTTCATGCTTTCATTCATTCATCCATTTTAAATAGGACACCAATTTATTGCCATGCCCACACCTAGAGGCAGTTTACCCTAGCCAGCCTACCTACTAACATGCTGCTTTTGGGAGGTGAGAGGAAATCAGAGAACCCAGAGGAAGTCCACGTAGACATGGGGAGAACATGCAAGACTCCACACAGACAGTAACCCGAGGGCAGGATCAAACCCTCAGCTCTTACATAACAACTGAATCAGTTTTATAGAGAAGTCTGTTTTTTTAATGGCACTGTTTTAATTCAAACACCATTCGATGTAACTGGAATCATGGTTAACCAATTAAAATTTTCATTTTGACCTGTCAGAAGGCTCCTGCTGGTGAAAGAACTATGGGAAATGACTACTTTGTGTTGTTTCTCAAATAGGTCTAATTAAGCTTATAATCTATCTAATAGGCCTTCTAGAATTATGTCCACACTGCATACTAGACCACCTACAAGCATGTTTTTGGGAGGTGAGAGGAAACCAAGAGAACCTTGAGGAAACCTATGTGAACACAGGCAGAACATGTGAAATTCAGTCTACACCATAACCTGAATTCAGGATCAATCTGGGGACTCTAGAGCTGTGGGCTGGCAATGCCCATTTTAAAGGTTGGGTAGTAAACAAATGAGCTATTCTTGCTACACCAAAAAAAATCTTCAGCCAAAAAAAAAAGAAAAGAAAAAAAATCATGTATAATGTCAAATATTTCATTGCTTTAGATTACTACACCGTGTGGGTTTCCTCAAGGGTCTCCGGTTTCCTCCTTGAGATGGACTAGTGTATGAATGTGTGTACACGATGGACCAGCATCCCATCCAGAATGTGATTCCCATCTCTCATTCAGTGTTCCTGGGATAGGTTCTGGAGCCACGGTGACCCTGACCTGGATTAAATGGTTAGTGAAGCTGAATTAATGAATGTTAATAAAACACTTTTGGATATTTCCCAGCATTTGGTTTTTAAATGATCTATTACTGATTTACTCATGAAACTCATAGATATGGAAGCCCATTTAGGGAAAAAAAGGTAGAAAAAAATGCAGAACATTTCTTCTTTCTTTTTGACAGGAGCAGTATGTCCATGTATGGCAATTTTTTTTAAATCTCCAAACTTATAAAAATAAAGAAAGCAATATGTTATGCAATTTTGTATTTTCATATATAGATGTGTACTCACAAACTGGAAAGAAAATATTCTATATGGTCAAAAGTATGTGAAAACTTGGTCATCATACCCATATATGCTTTTTGAACATGCCAGATGAGATTTAGTCACCTTTTGTTGTTATAATAACTTCCACTCTTTTGGGAAGGCTTTATACTAGATTTTAGAGCATGGCTGTTGGATTTTGGTTTATTCAGCCACATTGGCTCTGATGCTGGGTGAGGAGGCCTGGGGTGCAGTCAGAGTTCCAAGGTGTTCATGGAGTTAAGGTCATGGCTCTGTGCAGCTCACTCAAGATCTTTCATTTCAAACTTGGCAAACCATGTCTTCATGGATCTCGCTTTGTGCACAGGGCCATTGTGATGCTGGACCAGATTTGGGTCTCTTCGTTCCAGTGAAGGAAAATTGTAATGCTCAACAAATAAAGACATTCTATACAATTGTGTGCTTCCAACTGTGTGGGGAAGAACAACATATGACCATATAGTGTAGCGTATCTTCAGTGCATTAAAAAGTCATCTTAGCAGGTGAAAATGTCTAAAATATAGTAAGATTTAAATATTTCTTATTTTAGGATTACAGTAAACCAAAGATATGATTATTATTAAATGTTTTACTCATTCCAAACATGAAATAGTCTTGTTCAATGGCTGATCATTTATCGCAGTTGAATTTCTAGAAAAAGGAAAATGATCTGCTAATGTAATTAGAACAGTTCATGGAGGAAAGGAGTAAAAGTATCCAAAAAAAAAAAAAAAAAACAGGCTCAATGGTCTTATTTCATTTGATTAATCGCATAATAAATAAAAAATATTAAACACTTTTTTCTACATTGGACTTGCTAAGATATCTTTTTTCTTTTTTAATTTTTTTTCTTTTTTTTTCGCAGTGTTTATGGTCTGCGTTCTAGTCTCTTTAATAAAATGTACCATGATGCAATACATTCCTTCATGAGGTCTCAGGAGAACGATGTCCTCGTGCCGTCTGGCGCACTCCAGAGGAGAGAGGCAGCAGCCCCGGCGCCTGTCAGGGTAGGGCACTTTTTTTTTGTCATCCTCCTCGTCGGCGGAGAATTTCAGTAAAGCATCAGGACGTGGAAAGGTCGACGGAGATTTCAGAGATAGCGATTTTCCGGTGTGTCTCCGTCTTGAGCCTCGTCGCAGGGTATAAAGGAACTGAACATGGAAGAGGTTTTTGGATTTTGGAGCGCCTTTTACGCAGTTGCAGATTCACCAGCTGTAGTGAACCATGGCCACGTCCGCGGTCACACTCACGTTCTTTGCCTTTTTCTACATTTTGTCGACATTTACAGGTAAGAATCGCTCTTTAAATTTCTCATTTAATATATTTGTTAAAAATAAACTTAAGCAGCTTATAACTGAAATGCCACGTGCGTCTTATGTTTCCCCTTAGTTAATAAATATATATTTAAATTTTTTTTTTTTTAAACGTTTTCTGTTCTCCAGTTTTTTCTCAGAAATTGTAAACACTTTCAAGGATACATCATTATTATTATTATTATTATTATTATTATTATTATTATTGTTGTTGTTGTTGTTGTTATTGTTATTAATGATAATACAAGACAACAATATAGTATGGCTACTCATTCCTAATAATCATAATGTAGTATTCTTCTGACTAAAAGGCCAAACATTTCCACAGATAAACATACAGTATATTGAAGAATTCAAGCCTTAAAAGTTTCACTGTACAGGAAGAAATTATGACCTAGAAAGGATGTCCTTTACTACAACTATGGAAAGGAAATCCTTGACCACAAATAGCCATTGACTTCTTTCCAAGTCACCTGTCATAATATATTAGAGCTAATTTTAGTCTTACTATATCACATGCACTTTCTTTCTTCCCATGCAACTTGTTTTTATTTTACTTCTACTGTAAGCCTTCATAAAAAAAAACAAAAAAAAAAACATGATCGCTCACTAATAAACATTTATTTTAACAGATGCTACAACAGAAAAGCCCAAATTGGATCTCATCGTCACGAATAAAGATATTCTGGTGGGAAGCACAGAGTTGTTGTTTTGCAGAGGTTAGTGTGTTTTTGTATTCTGTTTTCCATTAGCAACCACAGGCTAAGATAAACTATTGAGTAACCTTTCATTTGGATAGATTCCTTTAGATGACCCACAAGCTGTCATGATCCAGCGTATCAATTATCAACATGTCAAATGATGTTTATTGTTTAGGGGGACTAATTCATAGTCTTTAGATCAACGAAACAGTAAAGTGTACCACCCAAAAAAAGTGGCCTCATAAGGAAGAAGTTAATAGTCTGGTGATGTATTAAATATAAACTGGACCATCAAAATTAAAGAAATAAAGGCACAAGCTATTAGTCTATAATATAATATAATAATCTAGAGTATAGATTATAGACCACTAACAACCACAAACCGTTGATGTGTTGTTTATAATTAGTAGTCTGTTTTTTTACTGTCTTTAGATGCTTTGGTGAGTGTTTGCAGAAATAAAAGTGTCAATAATTATTTATTATGAAAAAATATATCCTTTTAGAAGTACATCAAGAAAATTGCAAAATTTGTAAAATGATCTTTGGCGAAAAGGAACAAGGTCACACAATCCACTATGTTCTGTAATGATATGCTGAATATGTATAGGAACTCACTGATTTATGGTCAGAAGGTGTTGATAAAATTTCCATAACACCAGCTGTGACCATAGTTCCATAGTCCATAGTTAGACCATAGTCAGGAACATGACAAAAAGAGAAAAAATAGAGACTAGTGAGATAATGCCTTTTTATAGCTGTGATAACAGGAACTAACTTGCTTCGTGGATGTAGCACAAATGGGGAAAAAGGATCATGTGCCAGTCTTTAACAAATTAAATTGTATTCATTGACAAATTGATATTATATAAGGCTGTGAGAGAGGCATGGTGTCATTGGAAAATAATCAACAATGGGGTGGTGTGATGTGGGCTAACCTGAAATGGACCATTGATATATACTAGACCATTCATGTATACTTGTCATAACAAGTTCAAATCCAGTAAATCAAATCAAATCAGTAGCAGAATGGGATGAATGAAGGACTAAGCAATTTTGTTTTGAGTATTGTATTTTCATCATGAAATCCATTTTATCTGCAGCAAATAAACTTACAGAATTCACATGGCAGAAGGACGGAGAAGAAATTGATGACAGTATAGAAACCGAAGAAGAAAAGAGTAAGCTGACCTTGAGGAATGTCAAGCTAACAGACAGTGGAACGTACAAGTGCATTGGTGACTTCGGTACTGAAAGCCAAGAGGAATCCATCAACATATACGTCTATGGTAAAACATCTTATCATTTTTTTTATTATCAATTTATACAACTTCATTTATTTATGAAGCCCATATTCCAGTCAAATAAAAGATTTCAATGATTGCAGAATAAAGTGGTAATCAATTTTGCATTTGTAATGCTCTACATATGTTAACTTCTATAACGTCTTCAAGTACCATGAATGCGTTGTTAACATAAATAAACTAACAACCTCCAAGAATAAAAAAAGGATTAAAAAAAAAATCTTGATCAGTCAGCTCATAATGATAAATGTGTTATGATGCCTTAGACTAAAACTTGTAACTCAGAATTTCACCTTGGAAAAAAACAACGAAAACACCTCGAAAAAACACGAAAATTTTGTCTCTTCAAACCCAAGTTCAGCAACATGGCTGCTCCTAGCATCAGCAAAGTTGCCAAAAGTAGTAATATTTGTATTTGCTGAAGATCAAGCAACATCAGACATGTTAGCTTGTTAAACCTGTAACACTGACCATACAGTTGTATAATTGTATTGAGGAGGTAAATATACATTACTCATTGCAAGTAGCTGGCTAGATTGTTGTTAATGAAAGATAAACAAGGTGACATACATGTTTTTCTCTACATTGTAGCTCGAACACTCCTGAGTTGATTCAAACCCAGCATTATTTTCTCTTCTCTCATTCATATAAAAACAAAGTCATATGGAACTCTAATATCACCTCACAAATCTGGACATATTCTCCAGCAATGCTCTATAAAAAAATTATGTAATGCCTGTAAAGGTGCCGTGTAGGCAATAATGTCTTACCCAATATATTTGCCTTTTTTCTATGTTCTTGTTAGAGAGACCACACTTTGGTTCAACTAAGACATATCATGAGTTTTTGGTGAACCTCACGGTGCACGTTCCATGCCTGGTCACAGGGAAGCCTGAAGTGGAGATCATCTGGTATTGGAATGGTGTCCGCGTGCTAAATAATGGTAAGACCATAAGGTACAGGCTTTTGGAGTGTTATTACAGTGTGTGAAAACAACTGTGGGTGGGGGATAATCAGTTTCTCATCAATTGTGTTTGAAATTAACCCTTTCAGGCTCAAATTATCTGGGGTAATAAGGTAGTTAGTTTTTAACTGTTGCAAATCAGCAACGCCTGCCTTGAGAGGGTTAATGCATTGTAAAAAAATTATCTAAGTTATTAGTGATATAAACAATAGTTTATATGAGACGAGTAATTTTATCACCTTTCTGGCCTCACATTAAAATGAATTCTGAAATAATTATATTTAAGATTTTTGAAGAAAATGTGTACTATATTAAAAATACCTTTTTTGTATGAATTCACTTTCTGTAATTTGGGTTCTTTGCACCAAAACAGAACTGAACTGCTGACATTTCTGAGCTAGTTTAATACACCACAAGACATATATATTTTTTCAGTTAAAAGGTAAAGCAATGACATGTACACTCAAAGTTTGTGATAGTTTTGGTAAACAAATTTACCTCGATAATTTGACCAAGTTTGAGATAAAGAGATCAACCTATTTCAAGAATTGCTAGTGCTATAAGAAAGAGAATTGTATTAATTTCTCCTCATTCTCTATTTCACAGACACAGGTAATCTCAATGTGCTGCCAAATGGGACCTTGGAGATTACAAGCATTCAGAGGGAAAATCACGGTACTTATGTCTGCGAAGGAAAAATCAAAGGAAGGCCCATATCAGAGACCTTGAACATCTCAGTTGTTGTAAATGGTAGGTCATGAGAACATGTACAGAATTCAATGAGTTAAATTACGGGTTAAACTTTGAGATTTAAAGATTGTTAATCTAAGATGCCTCTTCTTGGTTCCTCTAGTTCCACCAACTGTCATAGTTCGCACTGAGAGGACAAAGGTTTTGGCTGGACCAAAGAGTACTGCCACTTTAATCTGCTTGGTTGCAGGAGAACCCCATCCAAATATTACCTGGCAAATGTAAGTACATTAAGTAATGAGTACAACACAATGGGATAGTTATGGAAAAGTAATTACAGCATGGTGGTGTGATGCAGCCTGATGTGACACACTGTAACTTTTACTAAACTGAAGATGATTATTTTTTTTGTTACCTTAACTATTCTCAGAGCTGCTCTTATGGAAAATTAATCAATATTTCTGACCAGATCAGAATTAAGAATTTAACAACACTGTGGTATAAGGGAGAAACAAACAATTCTTTCATTCATAAATGACAACAATGTTTATGTTATACAGAATCCTTAATGTTAATGTTACTGAAATTAAATATTGTGTTAAGAGCTTAAGAATGATTATAATTCAATCAAATAATAATACCAGAGCTGCTGTTATTTTTTTTTGTGTATGTTGTTCATTTTTTGTATAAATTGCTCTTTAACCATACTGTAAACACAAAATACTGTTGATAAAATGCAACAGTGATATCATATTATTATTATTCCTCTCATCCCCCTCTCAGCCCTGACACATCAGTTTCCTCTCGCTACATATACAACTCAGACAAGAGTAAGATCATCATTCCAGGTGTGGCCAGAAGTGACTCTGGAAAATATGTTTGTACCGCTGTCAATAAAGTTGGAGAGGACAGTGCAGCATTAACACTGGACGTCTTAGGTGAGAAAAATGTCCCCAAGAAAGTCAAATTTTCCCCCCACAAAATGTCCAGTTCACTTTACTTTCACTTTCACTTGTTTAATGCAACAGAAAACAAATATGACCAAAAGTATGCGGACCCCTGACCATCACACACACATGCCGTTCTTTCCCAAATGATTGCCACAAAGTTGGAAGAACACAATTATATAGGATGTCTTTGTATGCTGTAGCATTACAATTTTCCTTCACTGGAAATAAGAGGAACCCAAACCTGTTCCAGCATGACAGTACACCTGTACTGTGAAAAATATGTTTTAAGTTGAAAAACTGAGTAATGAGCTTGAAGTGTTCACTTGCACAAAAATATCTTAGTCAGACACGTCCTCAACGAGTCATTTCCCAACTCTAGAATCATCACAGTGCATTGTTGTTTCACCTGAATTTATGCAAATATGGTGTTTTTTATACAGCATGTTAACTATGATTTGGTGGTTGCTGTTTTCAGAACTTCCGTCGGTGAGACTGAGCCCGAGCGAGAAGGTCGTGAAGCTCGGGGACTCAGTATCTGTCTTCTGCAATGCCAATGGACATCCTACACCTACTATACAGTGGCTGAACAAGAGCACGAAAGGTGGCATGGTAATACCGGATTAGATTATTAGCTCATATACTGAAATGTTTTTTTTCTAATTGATAAAATTTGGACTGGAATTTGGGTATTTTACTTTACGCAGGTATCTCACTAATAAATGTAAAGAGTTAAAAGTTAAAGTGAAATTAAAATTGGCCTGTTTCAGATATTAAGTCTTAGCATTTTACTATAATTTTAGAAGAGGAATCATTTTATTGCAAATATGGCTGGGGTAAAAGGGCTAGCCCCTCCTTTCAAAATTAAAAGATACTAATATAATATTTCATTTTTGACATCCATATCAGAATCTTTGCTGTTAACAAATGGTGTTAGGTGGATTGTTCAGGATTGTTGTGAAATAGCACCACCATTGGCCATAAGTAAAATACACAGAATGGTATGAAGAAGTGAGACTGGGGCTGATTTCTTTCTAGCCCAGACTGTAGATTCAGTAACAGTCATGACACATTATTACACAGCATGAAATGCGCCCTAGATTTCACAGATATTGGAGTTCAGCACTCTCATCAAAAATCATATCTAGCAATCACATCACTGATATTTTAGTACAATTATAGCTTTAATTTTTAAAGATCACAGAAAAGCCTAATATTTCTGATTGAAGGTCTTTATTGTTGTAGTATCAGTTTTAATGCCTCTTAAAGATTTTCAGGAGGTGTTGGTCATTGGGATCAGGCTCTGATTAGCCACATACTTTAACCAAGTGACTCTCAATGCCTTTTTGTTAAGCACAGTGTTTGTTCTGATATCACATTCTCTTTCCTGTGTATGTGTTTATAATGCAGCCCTCTACTGGTCGGCTGAGTGCTGTGGGATCGCAGCTTCAGGTCAAGAATGTGATGCCTTCTGATGGCGGTGTGTACTCCTGCAATGCCACCAACGAGGCAGGCAGCAACACACAGAACTTTGTTCTAATGAGTAAGAGCAAACAAAAATAATTTGGACTTTTCATGCATAATAGTGATTGCTTTGTGAAGAATTTCTTCTTCTTCTTCTTCTTTTGGCTTTGGGAAGAATTTCCGTTTGGCATAAATGTTGGCCATAGAACTTTTTATGTGGTTGCTATTGATGGTGGTTTTCAAGAATGAGCAATAGATTCTAATTGTATGGAGAGTGTTTGTAGCTTCCATTTCACATTTCCCCCTTATTTATGACATTAGTAATTTCTCAGTGTCTCCTACTTCCTTACTTTCAGCCTCTCCAGAAGTACCATCCTCGTTCTCTATACCTGGACCCTCAAAGTTCAACATCATCCTGAATAATTCTGTTCTGGATGGGGGTTCTCCCCTTACTCAGTACGTCATCCAGTGGAAAAAAGAATCAAAGGATGATTGGAATGAGACTGCAGTCCCCTTTTCTGGTAATTTCCATAATCTTGATGTCATAGCGTCTTCAGTATATAAAACGTGACAAGTATGAACCATATCCAGAGAGAAATGTCAAACCATATTTACACAGTGAATGTTTATTCAGAAATGGTTTATCTAACTAGGCAAATGTTGTTCTACATGTTGTTCATGCCTCCGAGACAGGTTTTTCTGTAGAGTCTGCCTTTATACATTTACAAATAAAAAAATGTTTTAATGATTTATGAATGTGAAGAGTTGTCCTAGTTGTAATTATTACAGGACACTTTTGATAATTGTTTTTTTTTTTAAATACCTAGGTCCAATGGAGGTCACATCTCTGGATCCATACACTGAATACTTTGTCCGCGTTGCTGCTAAAAACAAGTATTTTCTTGGAGGCTTTTCAGCTGAAATGAAGGTTCGCACCCTGGCCAAACGTGAGTACCAACAGTACTCCATAAACATCTCTTCTCTTCTGGCTTACCTGCAAACATTTTGCAGAAAATGGATATGCTAGGGTACTCTTAGAATAAAGATTCAAGGGAATCTTTGTGGAGTTAAGGGTTCTTAACTTTGTAAAAGGATTGTAGTCCAGAAAATGTGAACACTATTATATTGTGCGGTTGTACTTACGACATTTACAAATCCTCCCAAAAGAACAACCAAGGAACGCTCATGGGTACAAGCTTAGACTTTTTTTTTTGTCAAAGAGTGTAGTAGTACAACTACATTCGTTTTTTTAAATCCAGCATAACTTAACTTCTGTAACTTAAAAATCCTATGAAACAATTTCCATTTTATTTTGCTAAATGTTTCCTTCCCTCTCACATTCATACATTTAATTTAAAATAAAAAAGTCAATGTAATGTTTTATATTAATTTCATAAACCCATTTCTCATTGTTCATTCTTATATTCCTTCCTCTAACTGACCTGACTCCTACTTGACATCATGCTCCATCTGATTATCTTTCACCCTGCCACTGTGACCTGTGTCGGCTGTCATTCCCATTGCTTTACTGATGCTTCTAAAGAGGGTGAGTCGGTAATGAGTCAGTAGTAAAATTAAATAGACTTATCAGGCACTGTGAATTTGAGGGTTATGTACAGTTTTATGTACAGTCATACAGAACAGAAAGGCTAGTATCTTTTGTCTAGAATATTCAGTAAAACATAATAAATGATGTTAATATTAGTCATGAATGTTCTTGGGTCCTTAAGTATTCATCCAAGTGTTTGAATTTCTGCTTTTTTTTCTCTGTGTAGGGGAGCCAGACATACCTGAACTGTCTGCAAACGAGGGCAAGATAGAGAGGAACTCCTATTCAATTCCAATCAAGCAGCTCAGTGATGGAGGCTATCCTATTAAACATTATGTAGTGCACTACCGAAAGGTTAGTATGAAACTAAATGACGCAAACCTTTAATCAGTGGTTTAGAGATTTATTTAGGGTTTTTGGAAGGAGTCTCCAGGGTCAGAGCTTTGTAAAAGCCAATGATAACGGTGAAAATTTATTTATTTATTTATTTATTTATTTATTTATTTATTTATCTATTTTGGGTTTTGCCGTTTCTGCGGAACAAACCGCTTTTGTTGTCTTAACTTCAAGAGAAACTGAGGGAATGACTTTTTAATATGTAGTTTCACAGATTTTTGATCTTTCACAACATTTAATGTAACTAGAAACTGTTAAAACGTATGACGTGTCGTTTTCTAATAAATAAACATTATCAAATTGATGAGGTACGAGAGGAATAAAACCCTATGTGCTGATGTAGCAACTTTGGGCCGCATCACATTGCCACATCATTGATTATTTTCCTATAATAGGAGTCCTTGTCATGTGTTATTCCTTATTAGACTACATGTAAATGAACATCTGTATCTTATTTCAACAGAACAAGGAGGGTGAGCCCTGGAAAGAAAAGGAAACAGACGCAAACTCCAGTAGCATTCACCTCCAGAATCTTGAATATGACTCGGAATATGAGGTTGAAATCATTGCTGTTAACATTAATGGCTTCTCCAAACCAGCTAAAGTCAATTTCTCCATCCCACACGGTAATCACAGTACATTCCTGAACTTCTTTGATACATAATTAAATATTACCTTTTTGATTCATTAGATGGAAGATGATGGTGATGATGATGCCTATATACTCTTGTGCTTTTACTAACCTGCTTGCAGCTCCGCCCAGCCTGGGTAAAGGTGGTGTCGTGGCCATAGTGTTGGTCATCTTCGTGCTGCTGTTGGTGGGGGTTGATGCTCTTTGTTGCTACACAAATCACTGTGGCATTCTCAACTTCTTGGCCCGAAAACTGTTTGGCCCCAACGTGTCTGAAGCTAAAAGTTTGGAGGAGGGTGTGTTTAACAGTGTTGCTGTGTAAGTAATCTTGTTATTTCATTCTCTCTGACTACAGCAAGGATATAGTATATGTAGTATATAGTATATAGTATGTCTTATCTTATTCATGTGGATTAGGTATCAAGCTGGACACAAATTCATTTCTTCATAAATCATTCGCAGGAACATTTAAAGAAGACATTTTCTGTTAATGAAAACATTGACTGATCAGCTTCAAATTATATAATTAATGTTGAGTTACTCCACTTTCTTATACAAAATATTTTGTCAAGCTTAAATACCCTTTTATTTCAGTTACATATACTAATTTAATGGAAATAAAAAAAAAAAAAAAAGGCATGGACAAACATTTAGCATATGCTTATGGGAGGCAAAGCGCTGCATTGGCAATTCACGGTTTTGCTGTCATTCTGTGGCTTACAAAAACATTTCCACACAACTTTTTTAAAAATTTGATAAATGAGTTCCAGTGTGTTACAATATACATTAATTTGACATTGCATGCAGTTTGGATAAAGCAGCCTATGCTACTCTTTCTGTAATTCACTTTCCATCAACGTTCATGAGTTCATAAATGATTTCTGTGAATGGTCATGCCATCATTAAATTCCTGGGTTTTTGTTCTTTTATCCAGAACCATGAATGGGCTTGAGAAACCAAGGGGTAGCATCCCAAAACTACAGTCACAAAACAAGACGGGAAATGGAGTGCAGTCAGACGTCACTTGTGACAAAGCGCCGCTCACAAAATTTGAGTAGGTGACCATTTCTGGTATACATACTATATCTATATACTGATATTACAGTCCATACACACAGACACACAGACACACACACACACACACACACATATATATATA